>RJWM01027917.1:0-26375 GCA_004363535.1 Dasyprocta punctata | reverse complement strand
TAATTTAATTTTTTGACATCTCAAAAAAACAAAACATTGAGGTAGGAGGAGCATTGTGAGTTCGAGGCCTGCTTGGGCTACAACGCGAGCGCAAGGCCGGCCTGAGCTACATAGTGCAACTCTGCCTCAAAAAACTAGGGCCAGGAGTTTGGCTCAATGGCTTTAGCGCCTGTCTGGCAGGCGTTAAGTTGTGAGTTCAATCGCTGGTGCTACAAAAAAAAAAAACAAAAACAAAAACAAAAAAACAATCTGCTAAGACTTCAGATACTGACATTGTGAGACTAGACTATGTTTACTATGTTTAAAGAGATACATGACAAGTTCAAAAATATGAGGAATAATGAACAGATTTTTTTTAAGATCCATTAAAACAAGAGCTGGGCGTGATGGCGCACACCTTTAATCCCAGCACACTCAGGAGGCTGAGGTAGGAGGAGCGTTGTGAGTTCGAGGCCGACTTGGGCAACAACTTGAGCGCACGGCTGGTCTGAGCTACATAGTGTGACCCTGCCTCAGAATACTAGGGCCAGGAGTTTGGCTCAGTGGCTTAAGCACCTGCCTGACAGGTGTTAGGTTGTGAGTCCGATTCCTGGTGCCGCAAAAAAAAAAAAAAAAAATCATTTCTTTGTAAAGATTAATACTGACAAATTTCACAGGATTTATAAGACACAGAAAACTTACAAATATGCAATATAAAGACAGGACATTATTACAAGTCAGGCATAAAGGAGTGGTAGTACATGCCTGTAGTCTCAACACTTGGGAGGCTGAGGCAGGAGGATCCCTATGAGTTTGAGGCCAGCCTGAACTACATAAGTGAGACCATGTCTCAACTTTCCCCCACAAAAAGCCCAAAAACAAACAAAAGGAGGCACAAGCAAATATAAGGTATAACTCTGTGCTAGAAACTCTGAAAACAGATGCAAAATAGGCCCAATACTTAGCTCAGTTTCGAATAAAATAAAGTTGTGCATAACTTAAAAAATTAGAAAGGCTCAAGAAGGAAAAGGAAATGGGAACAATCTGATAACCATTATTCATTGTTGAACTTTCATCTTCACATTAAAAAAAAAAAAAAAGCAGGCCTGACAGCTTTACAGACGAGTTCTTCCAAACACTGAAGCGACATATCATTCCCACCTTAGGCAAACCCTTCTAGAAAACAGAAAGAAACAGGATGTTTGAAAAATATAGCAGCAATACCAGTGTGGTTAATGAGAGAAATGAACGTAACACCAGTGTGGTTAATGAGAGAAATGAAAGCAACAGAGAAATCTCACTCATAAACTTGGATGTAAAATATGTTCTATGAAAGAGTAATACCCACTCTGGGAGGCTGAGGCAGGAGGATTGCAGATTTAAGCCCAGTCTGGGCAACTGACTGACTTACTGGGGCCCTGTCTCAAAATAAAATTAAAAAAAGGGTTGGGGATGTAGCTTAATGTGAAAGCCCTAGGCTCAAACCTCAGTACAAAACAATAGCAGGCGCACTAAAAATACTGAATAACGTTACATTCAGACTGCACAGATAAGGGATTCAACACAGAAATGAATTCCATGGTTAGACTTGGGTCCCATCCCCAAGATGTCTTATGATGTGTATAAGTATTTCAAAATCCCAAAATATCCAAAATCCATTCGTTTCTGGTAACGAGTATTTCAGATAAGGGATACTGAGTCTGTATTTACACTAATGATGAAATGACAGCATACCTAGGAATAATTTTCAACATGAGCTCAAACTCTTTGCAATGAAAATTGTGAGACTCTGTTGAAAGATATTAAAGACCACATGAATTAAGAGATAGGCCACAGTCTGAGACAGGCAGTCTCAAAATGGCAACAATGTCAATTCTCTCCAAATTGCTCTACAGATTTAATAAACTCCAAATCAAGATTTCAAAATGACTTACTCATTTTCATTCATGTATTTGTTTTTGCAGTGCTGAGGATCAAACCCGGGGCCTTGTGCATGCAGGCAGGTGCTCTACCACTGAGCTGTACCTCAGGCCCTCAAAATGGTGTTTTACAGGACTTGATAAACCTATTCTACCCTTCACATGAAAAAACAAAGGGGCAAGAACAGCTAAGCGGCTCTTGAAGAAGGAATTCGCCCTGTCCAATAGCAGGGCTTCTTCCAAGAGTATTTCAAGTTAAATCAATGCACCTTTTTTTCCCCTCATATGTATGTATGTATGTATGTATGTATGTATGTATGTATTGTGAGATAGGGTCTCACTATGTAGCCCAGGCTGGCCTTGAACTTGATCCTCCTGCCTCAGCCTCCCAAACACTGGGATTACAGGCATGCGCCACCACGCCCAGCTCAGTGCACTCTCAGCAGAAGGAAAGACCAAGGGGCAGAACAATGAGCTGAGGCAGGGCAGAGCACGATGGAGCTGGCACTGCAGAACAGCGGACCCCTCAGTCATGGCACAGGAAACGGTGCATATTGACTTGGGGGGATACTGACATGGGACCCCCGAAGGGAGAATGCTTCCACAGAGAACAGCTGCTGAAGGATGCAGGACAAATGACAGAGTGGCAATGGATTTGGCAAAGCCACAGCTGCCTGGGAGGAAAGTACGGGCTGGCAACTCCCAAGAATTTTACTTTGAAGGGAAGCAGAGGCCAGGGTGGGGAGGCTGAGTCAGGAGAGAGTCACTGTGCTCTTAGACCTGGGATTTTCTACAACGACACAGGAGTGAGAGGTGAGGGACAAAGGAGCACAGTGCTTTTGGGGGGCAGGGAGGATGGGCTCCAGAGCAGAGTGGGTTCCCAAAAGTGGGGACAGTTCTGCCACGGTCCCGGGCGGGTGGCAGCATGGACGGGCAAGGCACACACAGGCGGACTGGAGGCAGACAAGGGGTTGGCGCGTGGACTACGAGGCAGTGTCCTGCAGAGGCCCGAGGACAGAGTTCATGTCCCACCTGGGCAGCTTAGGGAGACCATCAAAATGCCAAACAGAAGGGGCTGAGCATGGCGCTCAGGGAGAGGGCCGTGGGTTCAGTGCCCCGCACCTCCCCCCACACGCAAAGCAGGGTCCCACAGGAGAGGCCTTTGGCAGTGAGGTAGAAGGCCGGGGGCACAGATGAGAGCAGCGAGTGCGGGGTCAATGCTAACGCGCAGCACACGGGCTGGGGGCTGGACATAGCTGCACAGAGCTCCCCGCTATCTCCAGGGCTTTTTTTTTATTTTGAGACCAGATCTTGCCAGGTTTCCCAGGCTGCCAGGCTGTACCCAAACTTGTCATCCTCCTGCCTCAGCCTCCCTGAGCGCTGGGATTATAGTTGTGTATCACCACACTGGCGGCAAAGTGCTCATTTGAGGTTTGTGGCTACCAATTTACAGGGAAAACTTGGCCTCATTGTGTGGATTTCTCTCCAGCCACATTCAGTGACTCGGAGCCAGGGAAGAGATGGGCTCAACCTGCATTATGCCTATGCTGGGTGACGGGAACAGAGGATAAGGGGCCAAGAAACTGAATGCCTGCAGAGAAGAAGATCAAAATGACAACTCGAGTTAGGTGCAGTGGTATCCAGCATTCGGGGAGGCAGAGGCAGGAGGATGGCGAGTTCAAACCCAGCCTGGGCAATTTAGTGCCTTAGTGAGATCCTGTCTCAAAATACAAAAAGGCTGGGATACAACTCAGTACGAAGGGCTTGGGTTTAATCCCCAGGACCACAGCCACCAAAAAAATGTCTCTAACCTAACCTGGGTAAGGGGAGATGAAGGCAGTGCCGAAGTGCTGGCTTTGACAATTAATATTTGACTCCTCAGCGCAAACTCAAGGGACTAACAAGCACCACGGGCGATGCGGTGCCGTGGGGAAACTGAGGCTCCGAGCAGTGCCGTGCCTGCCCGCCCCGCGCGCCCGCACTCTGGCACCTGGGTAGTTGCGGCAGCCGCCCGCGGTGCTCCCGCGCCGCCAGGTGCCCTCGTACAGCGTGGTGTTCCAGTTGCGGAGCGTCCGGCTCTTGAGCGCGTCGGGCGTCAGGTTGCAGATCTCCAGCCGGGTGAACTCGCGCATGAAGTCCCGGAAGGACATCCTGGGGTCAGGGCAGAGGTGACCGCAGGGCCCAGCCACCCCGGGCCGCAGGGGACGAGAGCTGGCCGGACCGGGACGGCAGAGGGCTGCTCACCAGAACTCTCCGTCCTCCATCTTCACCCGCAGCTGCTCCCGCATGTACGGATCCACGTAGTTCCACTCGGAAGAGCTGTGGGGAGCAGGGCACCGACCTGTCTGGCCTCTCTCCTGAGGCCCTGTCCACCCCGGGCCGTGCTCAGGAGCCCAGTTTCCCACGGGGCAGCCTGGAGCTCCCGTCCCAAGCCGTGTCTCAGCAGGACCGGGGCAGAGCTCTGGCCATACCCCAAGCTGACCAGGTGCACGCAGCCCATGATTTGTCAGGGCAGTGCCCAGACTCAGGCACCTAAAATAGGCCCCTCCGCAGTATCCCAGGTCCACCCTAGGAAGGTAGAGCCTCAGGCACTAAAGTCAGGGGCACCTCGGAGCCTCCCCAGTCCTCCCCAGGCTGTGCCCCGCCTGCCCCTCACTTGTCACTCCAGGCTCCGGTCCACTCCACCTCGCCCCAGGGGTTCCGCATCCGGATCAGGTTCACCATCTGGCCCTGGTAGTTCACCTGTTCCCCGGGGTGCCCATCAGCGCCAGCTTCTACCCAGCGCGAACTTTAACAGCTCGCTCTGGCTGCGCGAGTATACACACACACACACACACATACACGCCTGTGCTCCAGGAATTCACAGCCAGGGAGGCAGCTGTGCACCTGATTCACAGGCAATCAGGTGAGCTGCGATAAGCATCTTGGGATGGGACTCCCCAGGGAGAAACCGATGCTGCAGGAAGTCAAAGAGGGAACAGGCACCTCCCACAGCCCTGGACAGGCGCCAGGGTGGTCAGCACGGGCCAGGAAGCAGGACCCACCCTGCAGGGCAGGCCCTACCCAGGGCAGTACCTGCTTGGCCCCGGTCACAGAGTAGGCGTGGCCCTTCACCAATTTCTTGAAGGTGACGGCCTCCATGTCCAGGATGCTGGAGATCTGCAGAAAGACACATGCACCTGTGTGAAGCCCTCATGGGTCTGGGGCAGTGTCCCCTGAACATCCAGCAGCTGTTGGGGGTGGCAGGCAGAGACCCTGCCCCTATCTCTTCTGTCCTCATGCAGACCATCAACTCTGGGACCTGGGGGAGCCTGGGTACCCATCAACATTGCCACTGGGGGCGTCTAGGCATCCCACTGAGAGTTACTGGCTAGCAGAGGCCTGAACATGCGCATGTGACATACCCAGCCATGCATGGGGTGGGTGGGGGGCCAAGGGACAGTACTGTGGGGGAAAAAGGAGTACATGGAATGGCACCAGGTGAGGAAGGAGAGGCAGGGTGTTAGGGTCAAGGGATGCAGTGACAGTCTGAGATCTAGGACTAGGGAAGTCGAGCTCTGGAGATGGTGGTGGGAAGGGCCAGGCAGAGGACAGCGGCATGCAGTGAGGACAGGGACAAGCTAGCGGTGGGCAGGGGCTGAGACCAAGAAAGAGATGAACCAGAGGCCAGTGAACTGGGGGAGGGCATGCAGCACGAGTCTAGGCCTGAGGTCTGGGGATGGAGTGAGAGGAGGGACAGGAGTGACCCTGGGCGGGGACCTGCTGCAGTGAAAGGCAGGGCCTGAGTGAAGCGAGGATGGGGACAGGCAACTGCCGCCTCCCAGGCCGGGTGCCAGGGTCCGGGCGAGCGGCAGGCTGGGCGCACTCACGTCGATGGAGCAGCCCAGCAGGGAGCCCCGCTCCAGCGCCTTGAGGATGATTTGGTAGAGGTCGCTGGGCGCCTTGCGCAGCTCGTACCACTCGGTGACCCCGCCTGTGAAGTCCTCAAAGCCCTCTGAGGTGCTGCCTCCTGACAGGGCCTCGTAGCTGCCATTCACCCTGTGGGCAGTTCCAGGTCAGCGCTGTGGCATCAAGCGAGACCAGGTAAGAGGGTCGGGAGTTCTCGCCCCTGGGGGTGGGGGTGGAAGATGTCGCCTAGGTCGCTACTCACTTGGCATAGGCCTTCTCCAGCAGGGCACTCCAGAACTCACTGCCTTCAGCAGAGTGCACGAACACCAGCTTCCCATCCTTGGTAGGCAGCAGGTCATCCACGACCACGTCCACCCATTCCCCAAACTGCCACAGCTGTGGGGGGAGGGCACAGTGACCACCTGCTTTGGGATCCCCCAGGCCTGAGTTGCTCCCTCAACTCTGCCACCTACTACCCTCTTGCCCTGAAAATAAGACCTAGCTGAAAAATAATCAGCCTTGAAAACTAGAGATCAAACATGCCAGCCTTTACTGGCTGTGGTGGTACACGCTTGTAATTCCAGTACTTGGGAGGCTGAGGCAGGAGGATCACCAAGAGTTCGAGGTCAGCCGGGGCTACATAGTGAATTCAAGGTCAGCCTGAACTGTGTAGCAAGACCCTGTCTCAAAACCAAACCAAACCAGCAAAAAAATGCCAGCCCCAGTGAGCTTATCCTTCCTTTTCCTACCATCACTACTCTCTGGCTCAGTGGCTACTCTGTAAAGCAAGTAAGGCCAAGATAGGCTGAATGGGGTTGGTATTTTTGATCTCCAGTTTTCAAGGCTGATTATTTTCCAACTAGGTCTTATTCTGGTGGAAGCATGGTAGATACATGATTCTAGATCACATATACTAGAGACATATATAACATATATGTACGATATATGTATCTGACATATACTAGATACACCTCTGTAGCTATGTAGTCAGCTATCCACAGGTTCCATATGCATAGAATCAACCAACTGATTCAACTAGAGTCAACCATTCCACAGATAGAAAATACTACTGTATTTTTTTAAGAAAAGCATCTGAGCTAAGCTCAGTGGTACACGTCTCATAAGCCCAACACTTTGGGAGGCTGGGGCAGGAGGATCACAAGCTCAAGACTTGTCCAGGCAACTTAGACACTGGCTCAAAAAAATAAGGGCTGAGAGCCAGGCATAAACACACACCTGCAATACCAGCACTCTGCAAGGCTAAGACAGGAGGACTGTGAGTTCAAGCCCAGCTTGGACAGCTTAGCCACTTAACAGAATCCTGTCTCAAAGGAGTGGGACAGGGGACATAGCTCAGTTCAAGGGCCCTGGGGTCAATCCTCAGTACCAACCAAAACAAAACTGAGGCCCTGCTAGGCATGGTGGTATACCTGCAATTCCAGCTATTCAGATGACTAAGGTAGGAAGACTGAGATTTCCAGGGTAGCCTATGCAACTTAGTAAGACTCTCTTAAAATAAAATTAAAAAAAAAAAAAAAAAAAAAAAGGCTGTGTGTGCAGTTCAGTGGTATAGCACTTGGCTAGCTAAGTGCCAGGCCCTGGGTTAGAGCCTCAACATCACCCCCATCCCCAAAGCATCAATATTTTCTTGCTGTTATTCTTCAAATGATTCAGTATAATAGGTACAGTATTTAAATAACATCTGCATTGTATTAGGTATAAGTCATTCAGAGATGTCAGCGTACAGGAGGCTGCGGAGGGTGTATGTAAATTATATGCAAATATCACAACAGTTTATATGTATAGGACTTGAATATCCATGGGGGAGCTGGGAACACATCCCTGAAGAAACAGAAGGAAGTTTATATAGATACTGGGTCCTGGATAAGTTTTCCACTCTGAACCCCTCAGGTCCACCCCATTAAAGTAGGCAACAGTGCCTTCTTCATGGGAAAGCAAAACAGTTTCATGCAGGTAAAGTTAGCTCAGCACTAAAACAGACCTAAGTACAAGCTCAAACGTGGGGAGGGTGCAGTCCTCTGACGTGACTCCTCTCAGACCAGTCCCATGCTTTGCCCTGTCCCTTTCTTTCTGCTCCATTCTGGGGCTGGATATGGAGGCACTCGCGTGTGGGCATGTGCACATATGAGCCCATGGGGACACACGCACACACACACACACAGTGACCAAAATAGACCGTGAATGTTTACAATGTAGTTCTGGGTGTCTTCTTGCCTGGGTGTTGTTACAGGGTATGATCAGAAATACAGTGAGCAGCCGGGAGTGGTGGCGCACACCTTTAATCCCAGCACTCAGGAGGATGAGGCAGGCGGATCATTGCAAGTTCGAGGCCAGCCTGGGTACAAAGTAAGTTCAAGGCCAGTCTGAACTGCACAGTGAGACCCTGTCTCAAAAAATAGGGCTGGGGATTTAGCTCAGTGGCCTAAGCGCCTGCCTGGCAGGCACGAGGTTGTGAGTTAGATCCCTGGTGCAAAGAAAAAAAAAAAAGCAAGAAAAAAAAAAAGAAAAGAAAATACAGTGAGCGCCGCTGCCTTGTGCCATCCAAAGGGAAGACAGACTCCTAAAACCACTGTGGTGCATCCTCATCTGCTTAACTCACTGGATCTGGCACTGTGCAACTCTGGCTCTTCCCCAAAGTCAACCCGAGCATCCAAGGTAGACATTTTGAATGGATTCAGAACATCGAGGCAGCCACCACAGCACTGTTGAAAAAGGACTTTCAATACTTCAGCCAGTGCTAAGAAGGAGGGGATATGTGTGTTAGAAGAAAGCGGGGTTCATGGCAATGTTTCTTTTACTGGTACAAAGTTTTTAAAAATGTTCACCATACGTAACCACACACGGGTATACACACGGGTATACATAAACAAATGCAGAATGAAAATGTGGTACCTAGACCCTTTACCACAAGATAGGTGGGGCTGGTTCCCCGCAGTCTTGGGATTTGCTTAGAGATGTCCAGCGGCAGGTTTCCCAGGGCAGGTTGGGGTCAGGCTCAGGGCGCCTGCAGCCAGAAGCTGCCCAGCCCCGCCCAAGCCTCAACGAGAACCCCGAGCCCACCAAGAACAATGCGGGAAGAAGGGGGAAAGGGTGTGAGGGGGGAGGGAGATGGAAAGGGCCAATCAGAAGCCAGGGAGGAACGGATTGGAAGGCTGAGGGAAGGAGGCGGGGAAAGGGGCGGGGAGGCCACGCCCCTGCGGACCATAGCCGGGCAGGTGTGGCCCTCCGCTAATGAGGCTCAGCGCAGTGGCCGCAGTGGGCCACTGTCTCCGCGCAAGGCGGAGAATAGCGTGGTAAGGGTTCCCTGACTAGGCGGAAGGAGGGGACACCTCTCACAGAGTCCTTCTGGATGGCTGGGACCACCAGGGCAGGAGAGTCCGAAGCAAGCTTGCTGGGCTGTGTCCCTCCCAAGCCCAGCTCACTGAGAATTCATTTGCATGCCTTGAAAACCAGGCCCTGTCACACAGGTCAGGGAGGAAGTGGTGTGAACACACTCACTCCTCAGTCTTTTCTGTCAGCCTCTGTCACAGCCTGGGAGACGGCAGGACTGACAGGTGGAGAGTGGTCTCGTTTTCCCAGGCAGAACACTCCTTTTTCAGGGGCAGACACTGAGGCCCCAGTGAGGAAAAGAATTTGTTCCACAGGATACAACACAGAAGTCTTTCTGTGCCTCCACTTTCTCCCTGATACGCACAACCACCCAGGAGAGCTGCCAGCAGAAATACCTGCCCGGCTGTCTCACACATGACCGGAGGGGCACGGCGAGGGCAAGTACCTGCCAGAGGGAGGGCTCCCCCTGCAGGGTGTGGCCCCGTCACCCCAAGTCCAGAGTGCCAGGGCCTCCTTCCGCATCTCCTCCTAACCCTCCTCCCGGGGCGGGGGGGCTTCACCTGGAAGTGGAAGATGCCGGCGTAACCATTCTGGAAGCTCTGGCCATGGGGAACCACTCGGTGAAGAAGGGTGTCATTCAGAGTGAGGGAGGCGATGGCAGCCAGGAGCCAGCAGTCCCCTGGGATGGAAAAGACCCATGTCAGGCGGGCTCTGTGGCTCTGCTGCAGGGGTGTGTGTGTGGGGTGCACTCATGGGTACCACAGTGGTACCCCAGGTGGGGTGGCCCTGAATGCCTCTCAGCTTACAGACAAGATCCAGGAACTGGGCGAACCAGCCCCAGTGCTGATAGCCAAAGCCTGTCAGGGCTTGCAAGAGGGAGGGGCTGGGGCTGAGCCGAAGGAGCGGGAATGGGGAACTGTCGTGGAAAAAAACACCCAGAACCCACCCCTGGGGGCCTACCTAGCGCTCCCTGGCAGATGTCCGTGCGTGTGGCTCCGTCCACGATGAACTGGGGGTTGGACAACAGATCCTGCAAGACCCAGAGTCCTGTCCCTACACCAGTCCCACTTAGAGACTGGCTCCCAGCCATCCAGACCCCACTGCCCACCCAGAGTTAGGGTCAGGGTCAGGGTCAGCGGAGTCCCAACCAAGGTGGCCCCTCTCACCATGGGGCGCTTCCACTTGATGCCATAGGTCTTGGAGGAGTTGGGACCCAGCTCTTTGTAGCCCAGGCTCTGGGGCACTGGGGGGAAGGCCTCATCTTGGAAGAGGGTTCCACTCTGTAGGCATCGCATCCGGATCTGCTCGTAATCCTGGCCCAGGTACTTGATGGCATTCTCATGGCGCCCCAGGCCTAGGTCCTTGGCCCGTTGCTTCTGCACTTGGGCTGACACCCCGGTGCAGTACACGGGGGTGATGAACTCCTCCGCCATCCTGTGGGGCAGGCGGGTCTGCAGGGAGCCTTCCCCGAACTAGAACTCAGCTCCTGCCTGCTAGCGATTCTTCTCCCCTCCCCTCCTCCCCAACCCAGATTTCTGCCCTCCTCACAGAGCTAAGGGCTCTGGGCTCCCAGAATCCAGGAAAGGGCTCCCCAGTTTCTGTCGGGTATTCTGACCACCTCTCCTTCCCCTGGCTCCCAGAGTCCTGGCCGTGGCTCTGTGGTCAGCCAGGTGCATAGGGCGGAGCCCTTCCTTAACACAGAGAACTGGAGGATGGAGGGGGAGGGGAGGGAAGGTCTCCGACCCTGTGGGCCCTCCTGTTAACCCTTCTTCAAATGAGCCAAACTCCTAGTTCACTGGTTCCTTTCCCCGGCTCAGTGACTAAAAACCCCAGGCAAAAAGGGCCCCTCTCCCCAGGACCCCCACCACCACCACCAACACCGACGGAATTGGAGATCGGAGCTGCCGGGCCCCAGCCCAGCCCTTGGGGACAGTGCTGAGCCCGGGCTGCAGCCGGAGCCCCACCACTGCCCTAGGCACGGAGCGAGCCCAGAGCAGGGGCCGACCCGGAGCAGCCCCTCGGCCCCGGGGCAGAGGCCGGGACTCCTGACGCGCGGCCCGCCCACCGCGCTCCTTACCTGGGGGAGGGGAGGCTGGGGCGTCACGGAGGTCCCCGCGGCTGGCTTCCCGGGTAGCAGCTCAGGACAGGGCCCAACCAGGAAGAGCGCTCCTCCCGCCTCTGCCTCCGCCCTCGTCCCTCCTCCTCGGCGCTCCTCTCCTGCTGCTCGCCCGCGGCCCGCGCTCCCCTATCTCTCCGGCACTGGCTTTGACTATCTCCTGCCCATGGTGTCTCCCGCCCCTCCCGCGCCAGGCCCGGGGCCAGCTCCGCCAGGACAAGTTCGCCCGAGGCAGGGTGTCCCCGGGGAGGGGCCAGCGCCTGCGGGGTGGGGCGGCGGGACCGAGACTGAAGGGCAGGCGGGGGAGGGGAGGGCAGGACGGGGCAGGGGGTATTTTTAACCAGGGGCAGCGGCTCGGGTTGCAGGGCCGGCGGCCGCACCCCACCCTGCGCTCGCGCGGGCATTCCGGGGCGATCGGCGCCCGCAGCCTGCGCCCCCGCGCTGCGCCCCTCGCTCTGCCCGCGCGGTCGCAGCTGCCCTCGCCCCTCCCAGCCCGGCCCTGCCCAACCGGCTGAGATTACCTCGGGCTGCGGCAGCTGCTCGGCGTTGGGCGGACCTCGGCCAGACTCTCTGGGCAAACGGCAGCCCCTCCCCGCTCAGCCCCGCAGCGCCCCGGCTCCGGGCCGGCCGGCTCCCCGCCCCCACCCACCCCGCACCCTGGGGCGCAGTCCTGGAGCTCAGCCACCGCCTCAGTGGCTCCGTGCATCCGGGCGGGGTGCGGGAAGCCCGCCCTCCAGGCCGGGGCTCGCGGTGTGACCTTAGGTAAGTCCCTGCCCTGCCCAGCCCCGATTTCTCCCTTTTGGCTTTGAGTGGGGTGGACAGTTGCAAGGGCCAGAGTCCCTCTTTCTCTAGAGTCCTGGGGTTTCTTTTTTTTTTTTTTTTTTTTTTTTTTTTTTTGCGGCACCAGGGATTGAACTCACAACCTCGCGCCTACCAGGGCAGGCGCTTAAGGCACTGAGCCAAACTCCCAGCCCTGGTTTTTTTTTGAGGCAGGGTCGCACTATGTAGCTCAGGCCGGCCTTGTGCTCGCGTTGTAGCCCAAGCCGGCCTCGAACTCACAACGCTCCACCTACCTCAGCCTCCCGAGTGCTGGGATTAAAGGCGTGCGCCACAGTCCTGGGGTTTCTTGCACCAGGAAGCTCTCTTGTGTTGCGTGACCCCGGGAGGGGGCTGCAGAGGCTTTGAGCAGGGCTGCAGGCCCACCTAGGACCCCCGATTCCGCCTGGCCCTGGTGGACTGCGAAAGGTTGGAGAATCAAAAAGTGAGAGGCACCGGAGTGATCCCCCAGCCTATGGTTCTTCACTGGTATGGGGAGCCCAGCCTAGCAAGTGCTGGAGCCCCTACGTGATGTATAAACAAGCATTCTGCTGCGGAAATCGTGTATCGCTTTCCTGCAATTCTGGGACCTATGATCCCCCAAAAGGTAACAACCACTGATGTAATGGGACTCCACTCTCACCCCAAGTTTACAGATGGGGAGTACTGAAACCTGTAAGGGTGTGTTAGCTGAACTCTCACCTGGTGAGTCAGGGCTGGAAACACTTTCTGGGCTCTTTGACCTCCACCATTAAGCATTTATGCTTCAGATCTTTTTGTTTGTCTGTTGAAACAGAGTCTTACTGTGTTCCTGGCTTTCCTCAAACTCAGAGCAATCCTCCTGCCTCAGCCTCCTAGTGCTGGGGTAATGGGAGTAAGGCAGGCCACCACGCCCTGCTTTTATTGGTCAGATCCTAACTAAACCTTTCTGAGGGGGCTCTTTCCATGGCAGAGACCCCAGGCTAAGGCAAATCAGCCCCTGCTGGGCGAGGGGGCTCTCCCTGGGCAATTCCGGAATCATGGAAACTAAATCCGGATTTCCATAGACAATAGGAGGTGCTGAGAAGGGTTTTCCTAGCAGAAAGAACAGCAAGGTCAAAGGTCTAGAATCAGTGGTGGCAAACCTAGGGCACGCGTGCCCCAGCAGGCTGTCTGTTCCCACTGAAAGCTCCAAGAGGTTCGCCAGCACTGGCAGGGGCTGGGGAACGGGCGCGCCCCCGTGCAACTGCGAGTGCTCCTCGTGGCTGCGCTGTGGGGCGCAGAGGCCTGAGAGAGGAAGGATGTCCTGGAGAAACAGCCAATAGCACCCCTTCCCTCAGCCTGTGCCTTCCACAGTCCCTGTGGTGCCTTTCACAAACCTCCTGTCACTCCTGCTGACTGCATCTGACTGTCCCTCCTGGGCACTGGCCATCTCTTACCTGTGTTCACCTGAGCATAGGATGGTGAGGACCCCAGCCCTGGCCTCCTCTGATGAGGCAGACACTGAACCAGGTATTACCCAGAAAACCAGCTGGAAGGAAACAGCGTTGATGCAAAGCACAGGCCAGGCTGGCTCTGGTCCCGGTGTGGGTATTCATCAGGGTCCGGGAGTCGTGGCAGGGGTGGGGCGATGCCAGGCAGGGGGCCGCCTGCGAGAAGGCTCGGCGGCGCCGCCACCATAGGGGAGCTGATGTATGCCTGTCTGCTGCTGCTTTTTTTGTGCTGGGGACGGAACCCAGAGCTTCGCGCGTGCTAGGCAAGCGCTCTGATCACTGAGCCATGGCCCCTGGCCTTATTTATTGATCTGTTTAGCAGTAGTGGGGGTTGAGCCCAGGGTGAACAGACTGAGCAGGCTCTAGTGACGTAAATAGAGAGACAGGAGGGGAGAGTGGCAGGGCTGAGTGTGGCCGGTAGGGTTTCATTCTACTTGATCAGATTTGTCCAAGCAGGGGAGGAAATACATAGCACTGATTTAGAGTAGGGCAAGAAAGGAAGGAGGACGTTCAGATGTCCAGGGACAGAAGTTGGCTCCAGCTAGGGAGGTGGCTAGGGTTTTTTTGTGGGGGAGGAGGCCTGCAGCAGACCTGACTGATGGCACATGACAAGATTGGGTTCCCTGAGCTCCCCTCTTCAGGACTCTGGAGTGGACGCTGTGATGAGGGAGATTCTCAGCGTGCTGGGGACGGGGCTCCAGGCAGCTGGGGGCCTCTTCTTCCTCTCTTGCTCTTACAGAAACAACCTGGACCTCAGCATGGCTCAGGAGGCTTTGGAGGGGGCCCTCTGCTGCCTGCTTCACCATCTTCTTGATGTCTTCCTATTTGACAGCTTTCTCCTGGCAGCAGGTCAGAACCACAGCTGACACATCGTGCTGGGGACACAGAAGGCTGTGCCAGTGAGCTTCCTGTTCAGCTCAGGCCTGACCTTGCCCATGGACGTGGCAGCCCCAGGGGATGCAGGGATGATGTCCTGGGCATCCCCGTGATCATCAGGCCCTTTTCCCTTCACAAGCAGTTGATGTGCGGGAGGTGTTGCTGCCAGTGTGAGGGAGTCGGCTCATGCTCACCACAAACATGGGGATCTTGCAGTGAGCCCCAGCCTCCTCCGGCATAGTGAAGACAGCAGTGAATCCCATCATTTCTTTAAAAGTCAGTGATGAAAAGAAATGAGTTATCAAATACAGAAAGACAGGGTGACCCCCCCAACACACACCTTAAGTGCATCTTGCAAATTGTGTTAGTCAGCTTTTCCTTGTGACCAAATAACTGAGAACAACACTTAAAAGGAGGAAAGATTTAGTTTGGCTCATGGTTTCAGAGGCTTCAGTCCATGGCTGGCTAACCCCAAGGCAGAAACCTAATTGTGGAAAACCATGATGGAGGAAGGTTGCCCACCTTATAGCATCTGGGAAGCACAGACAAAAGGCAAGAGCGAGAGAGGAAGCAACTAGGGACCAGATAACAGTGCCCAAGGTGACACATACCCTGTGATCCATTATCTTCATGAAGCCCACCTCCTATTTCTGTCACCTCCCAATAATACCATCAAATTATGGTCTCTATAGATAAAGTTAGAGACCTCACAACCATCAGCTGGCCTTTGGGGAACATTTGAGATCCAAATTATAACAACAATTAAGCCAGTTTGGAAAAGCAGCACATGAAGTGATTCCAACTCTTTGACATCCTATTCTGGAAGAGGCAAAACTTTGACCAGGAGGTCAAAAGGGAAAGAGAAAGATGAATAGGTGGGACACAGAGCATTCGGAGGGCTGTGAAACTACTCTGTGACGCTAATGGGATACCTGACATACACTTGTCCAAACCCATAGACTGGACAACACTAAGAATGAAAGTTACAGCCAGGCATGGTAGCTCACGCCTGTAATCTCAGCACTTGGGAGGAGGCTGAGTTAGGAGGATTGCAGTGAGTTTGAGGGCAGCCTGGGGTGCAAAGTGAGTTCAAGGACAGCCTGAACTGCATAGTGAAACCCTGTCTCAAAAAAGAAAGAAAGAAAGATGTAGAAAGAAAGTTAGTATTAATTATGGACTTCAGTTAATAATATTGTATCAGTTGTTTCAGTTGTCATGAATATGCTACACTAAGCAAGATGTTCATCATAGGAAAAACTGTGTCACTGAAAAGGGATAGAAAGCAAGTCTGTCCTTTCTCAGCAATTTTTCTGTAAATCTAAAATGGTTCTAGCCAGGTGTGGTGGCACATGCCTATAATCCTAGCACTCGGAGGCTGAGGCAGGAGGATCCTTGCAAGTTCGAGGCCAGCCTGGGCTACACAAAGTGAGTTCAAGACCAACCTGAACTATGTAGTAAAACCCTGTCTCAAAAAGATAAATAAATAAATAAAATGGTTCTAAAATTTGTCTATGGTGGGCAGGTTCTCACTATGTACCTAAGACTGGTCTTGAGTTTGAGAAGATCCTGCTTGCAGTTCCCCACCACACCCAGCTACAATCTTAAAAAGGAAGGAAAAAAGAAGGGCACTTAAACTTACACCTACGATAGAGAATACAGACTCAGACTCACTTTCTCCTCCTATGCGTTCACAGTCCAGATGGCTTCTGAACTCCCGGGTGTGAGGTTTTCCCCACACACCAGCTCTGTAGTTGATGCCAGCTGAGTTAATTTTTTTTGAAGAAGCTCACAGAACTCAGGGAAATGTTCTACCAGTTTACTATAACGGAAATTTTAAGGGCGCAGACTAAGAGATGCACGGGGCGGGCCTCACTCTGCGCCCCTCCCCTCTTCAGGAACCTCCATGTGATCGCTGCCTGGAGGCTCCCCAAACCCATCTTTTTGAGCATTTGTCGACACTGGCGGTATGACTGAAGCATAGACCAGTGTATATACTGACTGCATAAAAACAGTCGGGCTGGGGATATAGCTCAGCCACCTAAGTGCCTGCCTGGCAAGTGCAGGGTCCTGAGTTCAATTCCTGGTACAAACAAACAAACAAAAAAACCAGTCTGATTTATTGCAGTGGGGAAAGCCAGCCTGCTGTGTGCCCGGCGGCTTGGGCCCTGCCGTCTTCCTCCCTCCTGCGTGGGGCAGGGCCCTTCTGAAGGGGGCCTCAGGGTCTGTGCGACAAGGCAGGCTGGGAAATTTCTTTCTGGCCAGCTCCCAGTAGGAAGGCAAGGGAAGATTAAAGTATAGCAAAAGGGAAAAATTACAAGAGAAATTGTTCTTTTTAAAACTTGGTTCTTGGGGCTGGGGATTTAGCTCAGCCGCACGAGCGCCTGCCTACAAGTGTGAGATTGTAAATTCAATCCCTGGTACAAAAAAAAAAAAAAAAAAAAAAACCAAAAACTTGGTTTTTTGAAATGGCCTGGCTCTGTAACTGCTCTGTAATTACTTTCTTGACCCTTGTAACCATGAGAGCATAACTGAACATGCAGACATGCAGGATGCCTGATTGTACCATGGTACCAAGCTTCATAACTGATGATCATTAATCTACCCTTGTAACTGATGATCTCGCCCTGCTAGCTAATCAGAAGAACTGCCAGGCTGCTCTGCCTCGCCTTTGTACCTCCTTGTACCTCCTGCTTGTGCATCATACCAAAACCCTAGATCACCTGAGATCAGGGTCTGATATTTTAGGAATGACCCCGATCAGTGCCCATTGGTGTAAATAAATCTGCCTCCAAATCCTGGGTATTGTTTTGGTGTTTCTGCTTGCCATTACAACAGGACCTATTTTGAGGAGGAAGAATTCTAGATTCTATGGTTTGCTTTAGGGAGAGAGTTAAACGAGAGCCACAGATAAAAACCAAAAACTAGCCAGGCGTGGTGGCACACACCTGTAATCCTAGCACTCAGGAGGCTGAGGCAGGAGGACCATTGCAAATTCGAAACCAGCCTGAGCTACAAAGTGAGCCCAAGACCAGCCTGAACTGTATAGTGAGACCCTGTCTCAAAAACAAACAAAGAAAGAAAAAGAAAAACTAAAAACTATATATTACAATACCACAACTTAGGGTATGACCCAGCCGTTTTGCCCCTAAGATTTTACCAAAGAGAAATGAAAGCATTCAAAGATTTGTACAAAGCAGTTTACTTTAATTACAATAGCCCAAAACTAGAAGGAACAAATTCTCAATAGGTGAGAGATGAACCAAATACCTATGGTATACACATACAATGGAATACTACTCAGCAGTGAACAGGACCAAGAGACAAATCTCAGAATACTACTGAGTGTAAGTCAGAGAAAACTATGTACTCTAACGCAGTTTATATGATGATTCTAACAGATGCATACTAATCTATTAGCAGAAAGCAGATTATTGCCTGTGAAGACTAGAGGGTGAGAAAGGATGGGAGAGATTCCCAAGGAGCTTGAGGAGACTTTTTTGGGGAGTGATATATGTATTCATTGTATCTTGATAATAGTAATGGTTTCACAGGTATATATGTATATCGAAAGTGAATATTTTAAAAAAGTGAGTATGTGTGGTTTATTGTATGTCATTTCTACCTCAATAAAGCAGTTAAAAGCAATAAAAGCCACACTGATTAGATACAGCTCTTGGGAGACAAGAAAGGATCAGAGATAACTTTGATCTGGGTTCAAATTAGTATGAAGGGTGGATCATATTTTAGGAGAGGGATGTTGTGGTTTAAATTTTTCCCCTGAATTTCATGTGTTGGAAATGTAATCACCAAATTCCTGTGGTAATGGTATTTGGTGGTGGGGCCTTTGGGAGATGATTGGGATTAACTGAGGTCATAAGGGTGGGGCCCCCACCATGGCGTTAGTGGCTTTATGACAGGAAGAGATATGAGCGAGCATGCCTGCCATGTTGCTCTGTATGATGCTCTCCTCTGCTGTATGATGCAAGAAGGCCCATGCCAGCGCCATGGGCTCTGATGTCTCAGCTTCCCAAACTGTAAGCCACATAAACTTCTGTTCTTTATAAATTGTTGAGTCTGTGGTATTGAGTTATAGCAACAGAAAACAGTTTCCAGCAGTGGTATCTTTGGGGCTCCCCTATCCACTCAGTGATACCTGGGGGTGCACAACAGGCCTGGTGCTCAGAACAGATAGACACACATGGGTCACTGGCCATGGCTGCGACCCAGCAGAAGTAGAAGCCGGGGGGCAAACACCTTGCTTTGGATACAAGGATGCTCTGTAGCCAGGTGTGAAGACACAAGCTTGTAATCTCAGCCACTGAGGAGGCTGACGTAGAACGGCAACTGCTTGTTGGCAGTTTAGCAAGACTGTGCCTCAAAATTTTAAAAAGATTTTAAAGGGCTGAGGGTGTAGTGCAGTGGCAGAGTGTTTGTCTAGCATGTGTGAGCCCCTGGGTTCAGGCCCTAGTGCTGCAAAAACACACAAACAAAAAGATGTGCTTTTAAAGATGTCCCTTCTTCTTAAATTAATCTATAAATTTATTAGAATTTAAAATTACTCTTTTTTTTTCCTTGCAGGAGGAGTGAGACACTAAAAAAGCTGATTTTAAATTCATATGGAAAACTAAGCCAGGCGTGGTGGCACATGCCTGTAATCCCAGCACTAGGCAGGCTGAAGCAGGAGGATCTGTGTTCAAGGGCCGCTGAGACTACATAGCTTAGATCCATGGGAGATACAGAAATCCAGACACAGATCCAAATGCCTATGGGAATGTAGGAGATGATAAAAACATTTCAAAATTTTTGAGAAAAAATGGGTCAATCCAAGAGATTAAATCCTGGGTCTGCTGTCCCCAGATACACAGAAGACCGAGGTAGGATTACCCTTGAGTTCGGGTGTTCAAGGCCAGCCTCATCTCAAAATCACATCTCAAAAATAAACAAACAAGCGAGGCATGGTGACCTATAAACCCAGCACTCCGGAGGCTGAGGCAAGAGGATTGCCACAAATTTGAGACCAGCCTGAGCTATATGGTGGTGCTTGCTTGGGCAGCACATATACTAAAATTGGGCTACATGGTGAGTTCAAGACCAGCCTGGATTACACAGTGAGACCTTCCTTCAAAAAATCAAAACAGCCAGGTGTGGTGGTATGCAACTATAATCCCAGTACTTAGGAGGCTGAGGCAAGAGGATTACCAGGAGTTTGAGACCAGCCTGGGCTACATAGTGAGTTCAAAGCCAGCCTAAACTATACAAGTGAGACCCTGTCTCAAAAATAAAAAAATAAATAAACATCAACAAGAGGGAACAATCTACAAAAAGTAAAATTGGATTCATAATTTTTGTCTTAGAAGAAATTCTAAAGGAATTCAAGATTTAAATGTTTAAAGAGGGCTGGGGAGTGTGGTTCAGTGGTAGAGCACTTGCCTAGGGTGTGTGAGGCCCTGGGTTCCTTCCCTAGCACCATTAAAAAAATAAAAATAGCTGGGCGTTGTGGCACAGGCCTGTAATCCCAGCACTTGGGAGGCTGAGGCAGGAGGTTTGTTGCGAGTTCAAAGCCAGCCTCGGCTATAAAGTGAGCTTATGGCCAGCCTGAACTACATAGCAAGACCCTATCTCAAAAAGATAATAAATGAATGAATAAATAAATAAATAATCCAAAAAATAAAAAAACCCCAAAATAAATGAATTAACAAACAAGATGTAATCCTGTCAGTGTAGAAAGGATCTTTTTTAAACTATCACACACACACATACACACATACACAAAAACATGACACAAAACTCAGAAGTCATAAAATTAACAAGTTAACCAACAATATATAGTCACCTCAGTGAGGAAAGGGTATGCCACAAAACGCAGAAGCCATAAAATTTTATTTTCATGATACTGTGAATCATAGCAAGGTTGAGATGATTAACTAAAGAAAACATTTACGATTTATATCTTTATTTTTCAGTGCTGGGGATTGAACCGAGGGCCTCATGCATGCCAGGCAGGTCCTCTACCACTGAGCTACACCCCCTGCCCTATAATGTGTACCCTAAAGGACTTTGATTGCAATCAGAAGCCATAATCAGGGAGAAAGGGGCAATTCACAGAAAAGAGAAATGGCTCTTAAACATGAAAAGTGGCTTGAGTTCATGCAAAAGAAAAATACAAATTAAAACTTCACTAAGAAAAAAAAAAAACTTCACTAAGAGACTGTATCCCACTTTTCAGTTTGGCAAAAATTTTTAAAATGTAGCACCTTGCTGGTCGGTGAGTGTTGTGGAAGTCGGTCTTTTCTTATGCACTGGTGGAGGGGTGGTGAGTAGCAGAGGAATGTTTGACCCCCCAAATCATCAAAAGAATAATTTTGGCTTAGCCCTTGGCTGAGCAATTCTAAGACTACATTCTACAGATGACTCCTTAATTTTTAACACTGTCCTTATAAAGCCACTCACTATGGGACTGTTTAGAATAACACAGGCCAATTTTTACACCAAGCAACTTAAATGTTAATCAGTAAGGGACCATGTTATGGTACATCCATAAAGAGGAATACAATACAGCTATAAAAAAGAGATGTGTAAGAAATCATCTTCAAAATATGTTGATTGGTACAGAACAGAATGCACAGACTGACCATTTGAGTTTAATAAAAAAGAGTGAAAAATGATGCATATTTGGGGTGGGGTCTTTTCTGATATCTCAAACAATAGTTTCCATCCCAGTTCTCCAACATTAAGTGAGTATTCAACAAGTCTATTCCAGGCACAGCGCTGGCTCTGGGGTAGAGTTCTGCATAACGTGTGCACAAGCCTTGGTTCATTCCACAGCTCCACAAAGAAAAAGAAAGATTCTATTTCGTTTTTGGATCTTTTTGTTGTTTTGTTTTGGTGGTGGTGGTGCTTGTTGTTGTTTTGAGACAGGGTCTCATTATGCAGTTCAGGCTGACCTTTGAACTCACTATGTAGCCCGGGCTGGCCTCAAACTCATGGCAATCCTCCTGCCTCAGCTTCCTCAGTGCTGGGATTACGACCTTGTGCCACCATACCCAGCATTTTTTGTTTTGTTTGTTTTGCTTCGAGACAGGGTCTCACTATGTAGTTCAGGCCAGCCTTTAACTCACAGCCATCCTCCTGCCTTAACTTTCCAAATGCTGAGATTACAATCATGTACCACCATGCGCAGCTCCACTAGGAACTCTTAAAATTAGTGTGGACCCACATGGCAACTCCATTCTACAGCACTGCCCCCACTTCAGATGCCAGCGACAAAAGGGGCTCCCACAGAGCCAGGCCTGGTGGCGCACACCTTTAATCCCAGCACTCGGGAGGCTGAGGTAGGAGGAGCATTGTGAGTTCCAGGCCGGCTTGGGCTACAATGTGAACGCAAGGCCGACCTGAGCTACATAGTGCAACCCTGCCTCAAAAAACCAGGGCTGGGAGTTTGGTTCAGTGGCTTAAGCGCCTGTCTGGTAGTTGCGAGGTTGTGAGTTCAATCCCTGTGCTGCAAAAAAAAAAAGGGGGGGGCTCCCACAACCTCTTTGACAATGTGCCAGGAGGCTTGCAGAACCGGGGCTTTTACTTACTAGTGCCAGCACAGCCAGATGCAAGAGACGTGCAGAGTGAGGATTGGGGTTCCCTCCCAGCACATCCATGTGCTCAAAGCTGTTCAGAGCCAATCTTAGGGCTCCCCATCTGACTTCACACTCTCTAGGCAGGTTTTTCTTTTCTTTTTCTTTTCCTTTTCTTTTTTTCTTTTTGCAGCAGGGATTGAACTCTCAACCTTGTGCCTGCCAGGCAGGCGCTTATGCCACTGAGCTACATCCCTGGCTGTAGGCAGGTCTTTCTGATGATCAGCCCCTACCCATCACTGTAATAGCATAAACTTGCCTTATGAATAATTCAGAGACTTTCAAGACAAAAGACAGTTCTGCCAGGTGTGGTGGTGCCCACCTGCAATCCCAATACTCAGGAGGCTGAGGAAGGAGGATCTCCGAGTTTGAGGCCAGCCTGGGCTACATAGTGAGACCCTACATAGTGAGACTCTCAAAAAAAAAAAATCTATCAGAAAATTTCATCAGTTTCAGCAACTCTGCATCAAGAACCAGGGACAAGCTAGGGGTGGTGACACACGCCTGTAATCTCAGCACTTGGTAGGCTGAGGCAGTAGGATTGCCATGAGTTTGAGGCCAGCCTGGGCTACATATCGAGCTCCAGGACATCTGAGCTGCCTAGTGAGACCCTGTCCCATAACCACCACCCCCCAAAAAGAACCAGAGACAAAGGTCAGAAGCACTGGGTGGTGACTGTGGGGCAGCGGCAGTCTTGAGCATCAGCTGAGGGTGGGAGTGAGATGGTAAGGGCGTCTTTTGAATGTCAATCAAATGTGGAAATATACATATATGTATTTGATCATGTATGTTTAGGTTCTTTCTCCAGAAGGACACAGGAGCCATTGCCTTCATAGCTTCTGGGTCAGGGAAGCAGGTGGGTGAGAGCTGGGGCAGGAGGGAGACTCGGCTCCGAAGGTGCGTGTGACTACATCACCTGTTTGAAAAGCAAATGCTTTTTTAGTCCTTGGTTTGGCTTCTACTGTCCTCAATCTGGGCGCCCTCACCTCTGAGCCCCGGAGCCACCCGCTGGGCCCGTGGGGCTATCAGCTCTCCTCCTGCCTCTCCTCCTGCCTCCCAACCTCGGCCCGGCCCTCCCCACCGCCCCACCCCTGTGCCCAGGCCGCAGTTCCCTCTGTCGCCACACCCAGGGCTCACGTCTCACACCCTGTGATCTCAGACCCCCATGCAAACCCCCGGCTCCATTGTAGTTTATACGGGTGAAGCCACAGAGGCACGGGGAGATTAAACAAGACGGGATTTGGATTTTGAATCTAAACTGTTTGGCTCCGAAAACAAAGTCTTAATCACTACTCTAGTCTGTCTGCATGAATACCCAGGCCACCTTCTCTGGGCAGCCTTCCCTTCTCCACTAACAAGAAGCATGTGTGCATGTGCGTGCGTGTGCATGCGCGGTTCCGGGACGGCACGCAGGGCCTCGTGTGTGCTAAGCCCATGCTCCGCCACTGAGCCACACGCTGCTCATTTGAGTTCTGTCTTTTTGGGGAGAAAAGCTGTGTTATAATAATCAGTACAAGCTGGGCATGGTGGCCCATGCCTGTTATCCCAGCACTCGGGAGGCTGAGGCAGGAGGATCACTGTGAGTTCAAGGCCAGCCTGAGCTACAAAGTGAGTTCAAATTCAGTTTGAACTACAGAGCGAGACCCTGTCTCAAAAGCAAAACAAAACAAAACAAAAACCATATCAGTACATTATTTTTGATTGCAGCCCACTAAACAGTCTTGGCCCGAAGCCATTTCTAGGCTGCCTGTAGAGCTGTTTCATCTTAGCTTTCCCCAGTAGGTTCCAGGCCTTTTCTAAGGACTGCATATCCCTCAGCTCATTCTGCCCCTCCACTGGAGATCCCATCATCCACAGGAGACAGACGTTACAGTGGGGAAACTGAGGCTTAGGGTGACAGCCACTGCTGGAGAGTGGAAACGACAGACAGCTGGTACAGAGCTTGCGTCCAACCCTGACAACTCCCCGCCCTTCCCCCACCACCCTAGAGCGGGAAGCCAAGCCAGGACTTAGGCAGGAGGTGTCCTGTGGACACATCTATTAGGGGGCCAAGGCAAGAGTGGGAACCGTCACAAGTTGGGGGGCAGTGCCGCCAGCCTGAAGCCCCCCCAGCAGAGCCTTGGACTGGGCAAGCAGGTCGGGAGCTCTTTGCTCTGTGCCGAGGACACTGTGGAGGCTGGGGGGAGACAGGGCAAACTGCCGGGCTTTGAACTCAGCCTGGACTGCATAGCGAGACCCTGTCTCAAAAAAACAAAAGAAAAACAAAAGAAAAGAAAAGCACCAGAGGCCTTAACTGGTCCTGCTGCCTCCATTCTCAACACTCCCAGCACCAAAACAGAGCTAGAAAGGCCACTGACCCCTCTACAGAGAAACTGAGGCCCAGAGAAAAGCATGACATCAAATCCAAAAAACTTGGATTTAGAGCAAGGTGAAGTGGGGCCTCAAACATTTCAAGGGAGTTTTATTATTATTATTATTATTATTATTTGCTTTATTTTTACAAGGAAAGTTGATTTATTTGAAAGTGCAGAAAAGGGAGATGATAGAAAGCTACGCGATGAGTAGAGAGCATTTGAAAGCGAAATACTCTTGTGTTTTGCTTTTCTGAAACAAATTCTCTCAAATTCATAGGGACCCTCCTGCTTCAGCCTTTCAAGTGTTGGGATTACAGGCGTGCACCACCACGCCCAGCTTTCAAACTACTTCTTAAAGCTTCCCTCTTCCCCCTGGAGATGCCAACTCCAGACTCAGTACAAGGTGCAGAAACCTCTGACTCGGTGCCCACAAGCAGCCCAGCCTCTGGTTGGCAGAAACCTCACCCTGGCTCAGGAGTTACCTACTGCAAACCTTCCAGGGGCAGCCATCACTTTATGTACCCTGCAGGTGGCCCCGCTCCCAGATCCTCCACCAATGAGGCCTCTTCCTGAAAGGGGCGGGGCTTAGCCCCTACCTCCAACTTCTACCTGGGAACCGGGCCATCACCCACACAGCAGCTGCTGCGCCCATGGTAGTCCCTGCCAGTTTCTGCTCCTTTTAGAGCAGGTTGTGGACTCCAGGGCCTGGAACCCCGCAGGACACGCAAAAGCCAAATGCAGCACTAGAAGGCTACCCCGAAATAAAGTCTGGACTTCCAGGGTTGATGAGTCAATTTTATTTTGTTTATTTATTGGGTACCTCGAATCGAACTCAGGATCTCACACTTGCCAGGCAGAGAGGCTGCGACACTTCACTAAATCCTCTTGCCTCAACCTCCCATTAGGATTACAGGTGTGCACCACCGCACCCAGCCTGGGTGAATAAATTTTAACTCACAACGTGTCCTGGCAGAATGGAGTCTCTGAATCTCTATGACTATCTCTGAATTTCCCGGCCTCTCAGGGTCTCCAAATCTTTCCATCGTTCAGAATCTCTCAGAGCTTCCCGGCCTTCCTGCTCTCTGAGTCTCTTTGGATCCTTGGGTCTCTCAGTTAGTGAGTCTCCTGTTTGTTTGGTTTTTGTTTTTTGCAGCACCAGGGATCAAACTCACAACCTCGCACCTGCCAGGGCAGGCACTTAAGCCACTGAGCCACACTCCCAGCCCTGGTTTTTTGAGGCAGGGTCGCACTATGTAGCTCAGGCTGGCCTTGTGCTCACGTTGTAGCCCAAGCTGGCCTCGAACTCACAACACTCCGCCTACCTCAGCCTCCCAAGTGCTGGAATTAAAGGCGTGCGCCACCACGCCCGGCTCTCCTGTTTGTTGACTCTTTGGTACTCTTGGGTCCTGGTGCCCCTGGACCTGTCTAGTACCTCTGGGCTTCAGGGTGTCCCTCTAGCCACCTCCCATCTTCCCGAGATCCCCAGGCAGCCCCTCCCCGCTGGATCTCGACAGCTGCCTTCTTCCTGTCTGTGCGCACCTGTGGTTCCCATCGAACATTTCCTCGTCTCCCAACAAGGAAGCATGGGACCCAGTGGGCAGCGCAGCCCAAGACCCCAGTGCTCACCAAAGCGGCTGGAGCCGAGGCAGCCCCATTTTACAAAGGAAGAAACAACCTTACCTGCAGGGCATGGTGGCACACACCTCTAATCTCAGCCACTTGCGAGGCTGAGGCAGGAGGATATCAAGTTCAAGGTCCACTTAGTGATACCCTGGAAACATGCATACATACATATGTACATGAATAAATAATTTTTTTCAAAGTAAGAGAGCCAGGTGTGGTGGTCACACACCTGTAATCCCAGCACTTGAGAGGCTGAGGCAGGAGGATCACCACAAGTTTGAGGCCAGCCTGGGCTACATAGTGAGTTCAAGGCCAGCCTGAACTGCATAGCAAGACCCTGTCTCAAAAAAAAAAAA
>RJWM01027916.1:0-26247 GCA_004363535.1 Dasyprocta punctata | reverse complement strand
CATATTTAACAAAAGTTCATGTAGGCAAATAAAGCAAAAGATTATTAGCATTTTTAACACCTTAATTCCTTGGTGATGGGAACTTGAGTGCATAATTTTTGTTTTTGTTTCAATTGTTATACCTTCAGTATCATCGAAATTCTGTTCATTGAATTGGTGGTAACTTGTCATGTAAAAGACATTATTTTGAAGGCAGGAAAGGAAGAGAACAGGCAAGAAATCCTGTTTTGGGTATTCTGAATGTAACACAGTTCGTGCCAAAAGTCAAAAGCCCGGTGACCCCGCTAGCGATGCTGCCATGGGCACCTCCGCCCCCTACCGTCCGTTTGCTGTTACTGCCCTAGACAGGGGTTCTGATGGGCCTTCAGCTTGCGGGGAAATCACAGACTCCCGAGCCGTCTCTTCAGACAAGCTGAGACTAGAGATCATAGGAACGCACTCCGAGAAACAAGGCCGGGCTTAGGGAATGTCTTGATCATAGTTAATGCAACAAATGAAAAAAATGTGGCCATCACACTTAGGAACACAAATGGAAAGAAAATTATGTTTCTTTCACTGTTTAAAAAATACATTACTGTGCTCACTCCAGCAGCACATACACTAAAATTGGAACGATACAGAGAGATTAGCATGGCCCCTGCACAAGGATGACACGCAAATTCGTGAAGCGTTCCATATTTAAAAAATAAATAAATAAAATAAATAAATAAAAAATATATTACTTAGTACATAGTATGGTACATACTTAAAAATATACAGTAAACGGATATATATTAAAATAGTGTATGTTAAAAGTATACTAACATATGACAGTATATATCGTTAATGTTAATGCTCATACATTAAAATAATATTAGTGTACATGCTTATATGCATATGTATTTATAGGTCTGTATATGTGTAGTTTGTTCTCATTAATTTATTTGTTTGTTTTAAAAAGAGAACAAAAAAATAACAATAAAACAGAGTTTCAAAACATGCTAGTAGGATAGTGCTATGGTTTATACAGTGTGTCAACTGGAGAAGTCTAGAAGCTTAATTAAGTAACTCAGCAGCTCTACATCCTGGGGTGTAGAACACAGTTACCTGGTCATTGTGCCAATTTGAGAAGGTCAGAAGTTTAACCGAGAGACTCAGCAGGGAGCCAGGGTTCTTACTTTGTAAATATCCTCAGCCTGTGCAAAGGAAGGCAGGGAGATTTGTGAATGCTGCACCTACCCTGCGGGCGGGCGGTGGGGGGGGGGGCGGTCCTGTGTAAAATATAAGGGAGGAGGAGAGGCTTGTTCTGCCACCCTCTTACTCTGGCTGCTTTTGCTCGGCTGCTGCCTTGAAGTGTTGTTCCCGTGCCATGCCACCCTGCCTTGGAGCCAGCTGATTATGGACTGAAACCTCCAAAAACTGTAAGCTAAATAAACCTTTCTTTCCCTAATTTTGGGTGTCGGATATTTTGTCTCAGCAACAAGTGAAAAGTAACCAAGACAGATAGTAGCTGAAACTTTCTTTTCAATGAACTAAGAGGAACTAGTTGTATAACTACTTGAGTATATATGTTTTCTTCTTTTCCCTTTTTTCTTTCCCTTTTCCCCCATTCCAGTTTCTCTTTTCTTTTGAACAGTTTCTTCACAATTCACAGTATCTACTGTACATTTTGGATCTTATGTACTTGTTCAGTTTCTCTCACTAGTGAGACAATATGATGTTTACCCATGTGAGTCTGATTTATTTCACTTATGAGTGTGCTCTCAAGTTACATCTATTTACCTATAAAAGTCTCAAGTTTAACCTTTATGGCTGAATAGTACTCCATTATGTAAAACAAAAACTACAACTTGTTGAACCATTCCTTGATTGATGGATTGTTTCCAAGATTTATCTATTACAAATTGTGCTGCTGTGGGTGCACATATATCACTGTGGTATGATGTTTTTAGTTCTTCTGGGAAGATACCCAGAAGGGAGATAGCTGAGTCAAATGAGACCTCTAACCCTAGCTTCTTGAGGAATCGCCATACTAATTTGCCTGGTGGCTGCACCAGTCTGCATTCCCACTAACAGAATAGGATTCCTTTTTCTCCACAGCCCCTCCAGCATTTGCTATTGGTTGATTTCTGGATGATAGCCATTTTCTCTGAAGTGTGATGGAATTTTACTGTTGTTTTGATTTGCATCTCTTCAATGACCAATGATGTTGACCATTTATTAATATATTTATTTGCCATTTGTATTTCTTCTTCAGAGAAGTGTGTGTTCATCTCAGATGCCCATTTTTGCATTGGGTTTTTGAACTTTGGGGGCCTGATTTTTTTCAAGGTTTTTTATGTTATAGTTGTAAGTCCTTTGCCTGAGGGAGAGGTGGCTATAACTTTTTCCCACCCTGTGGGTTGACTTTGACTCTATAGGTAATTTTTTGTTATGCAAAAGCTTTTAAATAACGTGAGATTCCATTTGTTTTTTCTTTGTAGTATTTCGTGTGCAGTCTGGGTTTTTTTCATGAAGTCTCTGCCTACCTCTATGTCTTCAAAATTGCTACCTACCTTGTCTTTCAGTAGATTTTATTTTCTGTTTTAGTATTTAGACCTCTGGTCCATTTTGACTTTAGTGCATGGTGATAGACATGGGTCTAGTGTTAGTATATGGCATGCGCAAGTCAGTCTTTCCAGCACCAATTATTAAAGAGACTACCTTTTCTCCAGTGAACATGTTTGACTCTTTCATCAAAGATAAAGTGGCTGAGCATGTTTGGAATTGCATCTGCAACTTCTATTCTGTTCCACTAGTTCTCAGGTCTGTTATTTTGCCAATACCACGCTGATTTTATCACAGAAACTTTGTAGTATAATTTCAGGTCAGGAACTGTGACGCTCCCTGACACTTTTGTTGTCCAGAATTGCTTTTGCTATTCTAGGTCTCTTCTGATCCCAAATTAATTTTAGGAATATTTTCTCTAGTTCTGTGAGGTATATTCATATTATTTAGATTGGGATTGCATGAAGTCCGTATAACAGTTATGGGAGTAGGGCCCTTTTCACAAAGTTCGTTCTTCCTATCCATGAGCAAGGGATATCCTTCCATTTTCTGATACCCTCTTCATCCTCCTTTTTCAGAGTACTGTAATTTTCTATGTATAGATTTTTTATTTCTTTTGTTAGATTGATTCCTAAGTACTTCATTTTTTGGATGCTATTATAAAGGTTGTGCTTTCCCTGATTTCTCTGTGTGAGTTTGCTGCTTGTGTACAGAAATGCTGTTGATTTCTCAATATTTATTTTTTCTCAGTGTTTATCCAGCTACATTACTGACTTTGGTTATTAAGTCTACTAGTCTGTTGGTGAAATTTTTGGAGTCTTCTATGTAGAGTATCACATCATCTGCAAATAATGATAATTTAACTTCTTCCTTTCCTATCCTTTTTCTTTTATTTCTTTCTCTGTCTAATTGCTCTGGATAATGTGTCTAGAACTATATTGAATAGGACTGATTGATGATAGTGGACATCTTTGTCTGTTCCTAGAGTGAAAGCTTTCAGTTTTTGACCATTTAGTAAGATGTTAGCTGTTGGTTTGTTGTAGATGGCTTTCATCAGATTGAGGTAAAGGTCATCTATTCCAGTTTTCTGTGGGCCTTTATCATTAATGGGTTTTGGACCTTGTCAACTGCTTTTTCTGCATCTAGTGAACTGATCATGTGATTTTTGCCTAGAGTACTGTTAATATTCTGTATTATATGTATTGATCTCCATTTGTTGAACCATCCATGCATCCCTGGCATGAATCCTCCTTGTCAAGGTGTATAGTCTTGTTGATGATTAGTTGAAATCTTTTTGCCAGTATCTTACTGAGGAATTTTGCATCTATGTTCATTTGGGAGATTGGCCTGTAGTTTTCTTTTTTGGCTGACTTCTCTTCTGGTTTTGGAATCAGGGTAATACTTGCTTCCAGGATTGATTTTGGAAGTATTGCTTCCCTTTTGGTTTCCTTAGAGTTTCAGCATTAGTGGTATTGATTCTTCTCTAAATTTGTTTTAGAATTCAGCAGTGAATTCATCAGTGCATGGGCTTTTTTTGTTGGTAAATAATTAATTATATTTGCGATGTTGTTGGCTGATATTGGGTTATTTAGATTTTTGTATCTCTTTAATTTAATTTTAGTAATTTGGTTGTATCTAGGAATCTGTCCATTTCTTCTGTTTTCCACCTTATTAGAATATATGTTCTCAAAGTAAATATTGATGATTTTCTGGATTTCTATAGCATCCATCGTGATTTCCCCCTTTTCGTTCCTAATTGCTTGAATTTCCATTTTTTTCTTTCCTCTTTTTCATGAAGTTAGCTAATTGTTTATCAGTTTTATTTATTATCTCAAAGAACCAACTTTTCAATTCATTGATTCTTTGTTCTGTTTTCTTAGTCTCAATTGAATTAATTTCTACTCATCTTTATAATTTCCTCCCTTGCATGAGCCTTGGGTTTGATTTGTTCTTCTTCTAGAAGTTTGAGCTTCAACATTAGGTTGTTATTTGGCCTTTCTCTGTTTTCCTGATGTGAGAGTTCACTGCTATAAATTTCCCTTGTAGGACTGCTTTCATTGCATCCATTAAGTTCCAGTATGTTGTATCAGCATTATCTTTTAATTGTATATACTGCTTGATTTCATCTTTAATTTCCTCTGTGATCCATTGGCTGTTCAGAAGGGTGTTGTTTAATTTCCATGTGTTTATATAGTTTTTCTGAGACTTTTTTTGCCATTGACTTCCAGTTTCATTGTGCTATGGTCAGATAGTATGCATGGGATGATTTCAATCTCTCTACATTTACTTAAACATGTTGTATTGGCTAATATGTGGTCCATTTTTTTAGAATATCCCATGTGCAACTGAGAAGAATGTGTATTCTGTTGTTTTGGGGTGGAACACTCTGTAGACATGTACAAAGTTCATTTGTTCATAGGCTTGGTTTAATTCTGATATTTCTTTTTGATTTTTTTGTCTGGTTGATTTATCTATTTGTGAGAGTGGGGTATTAAGTTCCCCCACTACAATTGTGTTAGTGCTTATTTGTTTATGTCTGTTGATATTTGCTTCATTTATTTGGGGGCAATAGTGTTTGGTGCTATATGTTGATGGTTAGTATCTCTCCTTCTTGGAGTTTTCCCTTAGCAAGTATGTAGCGACCTTCCTTGTCTCTTTTGATCAGTTTTGACTTGAAGTTTACACTGTCTGCAAATAGAATAGCTATCTTTTCTTTTTTCTGGTTTCTTGTAGCATGGAGAATTGTTTTCCATCCTTTGACTTTTAATCTATGGATTTCTCTTTGTATTAAATGTGTTTCTTGAATGCAGTATATTGTTGGATCTTGTTTCTTGGTCCATTCTTCCAGTCTGTTCCTTTTGGTTGGTGAATTGTGACCATTTACATTGATGGCTAAAGTTGATATGTATTGGCTTATTTTCTTTGTGTTATTTTCCTGTTGCTAGATTCCTGTCTTTGCCCCTTGTTTAATTGCTTGCCCTGCCTGGTGGTTTCTTTCTATTGGTGTTCTAGTGCTTGTGGTCTTCATTATCTTTTTCTAATATATCTTTCAGGGCATTCTGAATAACTGGTTTGGTGGTCATGAATTTCTTTTATTGTTTTTGTCATGGAAGTATCTTATTTCTTCTTTGATTTTGAAACATAGTTTTTCAGGGTACATTAATCTGTGTTGAAAACTGTTTTCTTTTAGAGATTTAACTACCTCACTCCAAGCTTTCTTGACTTGATGGCTTGTGTTCAGAAGTCTTCTGTGATTCAGACAGGTTTTCCTTTATAAGTAATTTGTTTCTTCTTTCTAGTCACTTTTAATATTCTATTCATGTGCTGAATTTCTGGAATCTTGATAATTATGAGCCTTGATGTACATTTATTTTGGTCATGGCTATTTGGAGTTCTATATGTTTCATTTATTTGCATGTCAGACTCTTTATCCGTTTGGGAAGTTTTTGCCATCATTTCTGTGAGGAGGTGTTTTGTCTCCTGTGCTGTCTCCAGCTCTGTCACTCACATCAGTCAACCTTATGTTGTTCTTTGCTTCATCTTGCAGCCTTTGGATAGATTTTTCCATGGTCTCTTGCTATTTTTAGGATATCTTCCTTTTCATGGTCACTATCAACAATCCTGTCTTCTAGATCTAATATTCTACCCTCTCCTTCACTCAGTTCATTGCATATACTTTCAGTGGAGTTGTTTATATGTGTTTCATAGATTCTATTTCTTTCCTATGTTGGGCTTTCATGCTTTCCATTGTTTTCCTGAGTTCCTCTTTTTTTTTTTTTAACCTGTATCTGCTTTAATTTTGATCTTCATGTTTTTACAACTAAAAAATATTTTTTTCCTATGACCTCTTCAATTTATTTTTACAATTCTGTTGTTATCATTTCAGAAAGTTCCATTGACTGGCTTCTGATTTCCTCTGTCTTATTTTGCTCTGGGCTTGTCCTGGTTGGGCTGGAGGTGTGGAGTTGCAGTTTGCTTCTGTGTCTTGTCATTTTCTGTTTTTTTATTTTTTGTACTTTTTTTCTGCATTGATACTTGCAGGTTTATTATGGTAGACTGCTTTATACATAGAATTGAGGTTTCCCTAGAAAAAGGCTGTTCCACAGGGATATCTTCTAGATGTGGGTGGTTCTTGATCTTTGTGTCTATCCAAAGAACCTATCTTCCCAATGTGTTGAGGTTGAGAAGTTGTTACTTATTTGGCTCAGCCCTCAGTCCCTTGGTACTGGATTTTGGTGATGATAATGATCCCATACAATCATGGTGTTGTCACACAAGAAAGAAAAGCTGATATCGGAGGTATGGTAACCTTGCTAAAGTAGTACATTTAACAATAAACAATAGTCCCAAGTGTGGCCTGGCTACTGACAAACTGTGGTAAATATTAGCTTGATATTTTAACCATTAGAACAAATTCTACAGTTGTGTAACAGGATCAGGATATAACAGGAACCTGTATGCAGTGATTTTCCCTTTAGTGGAATGATTTTTACCCTTTTGTGAGGGGTGATTAAGAGTGTAGAGGGCAAGATAGAGAGATGAGTGAGGTCCTACATAGTAGGATCAAGGCTGGGGGTGCACAGAGGATGCTCATCCAAATTGTGGGAAACTGGATGACAGAAGAGGGAAAGAATGGAGGAGGAAGCAGTGGAGTATTGAAGTGAACTAGGCAGAGAAGAGACAATGTTTATTCACATGGAAGGATCATAAAATCAAGCAAGATAGCAAAAGAGAATAAGAAGACAAGTAGGTGAAAACACGAAGGAAGGTAATAAATCTAAGTATTTAAGAAAAAGAAAATTGAGAGAGAGAAAAAGGAGACTAAAAACAGAAAATAGAAATCACCCTAAAAAATAAGACCAAATTAAAATTTTAAAAAATGACTTCAAGCAGACAGAAAAGGAAAGCTAATCAAACAAACATAGAAAAATAAACAAGGTAAAATTCCTCTGGTGTTTGCAGTTCTGTGGTAGGTCCAAGTTTGATCTCAGAAATGTGTTGTGTACTTCAACCAGTTTTGCAGTGGAATTTGTGCTGGGTATAGGGCTGCTGTAGGCCTCTGGATGTGGGGGTACAGTTGGAGTTCTGTTGCTGGGGTTCTCCCCAGCCCTTTGGTATATATATGAAAGGAAAGACTGGGTGCCCCACCTGCCCCCTTCTAGTCCCCCTGGCCATGAGCCAAGGCACAATGCTGGTTCATCAGATTTACCAACTGCTGGTGTGCGTCTCCATGCCTGCGTCTTGGGCGGGGGTCCCTGCCTGGGGAGGTCTGGTCACATGCACTCGTCTGCTGCTCTGTGTGTGGTTTTATGCTTTCTATTTGCATAAAATACAGGATAGTGTACATGTATGACACATATGTATTATATATTGTTTACATGCTATATATACTTTTACAAATAGTGATGGATCTGTCATTTTTTTCAATGATAAAACTGTCCTGTAACTAATGTCTGCACTTAATTGTGTAGTTCATAAAACATTTTCTCATTTTGAAGTTATAGTTTGTTTTAAAAGTTGACACATTCAAATTTGACTGTATTTATTTCAGCATTTCTTCAGAGCTAGGTTTGATGCAGTGAACTCCTCAGGTCTTCAGTCTCATGAGCAATTTATTTACAGTCAATAAAAGACATTGAAGTGAAATTTCTTTCTTGGATATACCCAAGATACTCTCTGTTGAACTCAGTTATATGTGTTTATTTGAAGAAAAAGCACTCCACTATGATAAATGCAGTCTTGCCTTCCCTGTAACCAAATTAAAATAACCACAACCACAGTGATATTGTGTATGAAATAAATAAGACTGGGAAAAAAAACAAAGACAAAATATCCATCTGAAAACAAATCCACTTTTCTGGCCCATGAGTCACATCTTAATCCACCACCACTATTTTGATGACTGCATTATCTTCTGAAATGTTTTCAGTTACATAGTGAAATATCAAAACTTCAGTCTGGGATGTTTTTAGTCCAAATTCTTAAATCAGTTTTGAAAACCTAGAATAATTATCTAAAAATTAAGTTATCCATGTAATATATGATTCAGAAATATGTAGGATAAGGACTTACAAGACCAGCCAGAAATGTGTCATTTGCAAACATAAGCCTGTAACCTACTACTGAATCTGTTCACCTGTCCAAGAGGGTATGAAACTGGAGCGAATTTCCTGAAGTCTTTTCTAAGGTGGACAAAGAAAGTTATATTTGTCATGGTTTGACACTCTATTTGCTGCAAAGATTTTGTGAGAATAAAATGAGATAAATTCTGTGGAAAGCCCATGACATGAAGCAAGCCTGATTCAAACAACTGATGCCAAAACTTCTCAGTGATACTAAGTTGGAGGACCTAACTTGCACTTTAGCTTCCTCTCATCTCCTTAACAATCGCATTTTACCCAACTGCCTTGTGCAACCAGCAATATTGTGTGCTTTTTAACCGGAACAGTCACAGCACTGCCTTCATCTATGCCTCTGTGGAGTGGACTTTGTGTAATGCATTTTTTCTTACGGATTAACTCACAATCTACCTCTTTTTCAATCACTGAGGAGAATAAAAAAAGAGTAAATTGTTACTCAGTTAAGAAGAGTGAGTTTTTAGAGAAAAAAAAGTGGCTTTGTTTCCAGCTAAGACTATTTGCTTTATTTGGCCAGGACCTTTCCTAAGGAGGCTGTTTTGGTGACCTGCAGTCAGGCACTCTTGGTTGTCATGTAGCCATGTAACACGATCAGATGACTTTCGGGTGACACTTTGTGAGGACTCTCTGCAGTTCAGTGGAGGAACTCACAGGGCAGAAGAGGCCCCAGGGGATCCCGACAGCCACATGAACCCCTGGGCTGGGGGCTCCTGCTGGCTACGATGGTCCTCTGAGGAAGAGTAGCTGAGCCAACACAGTCACAGCCTACAGCTGCGGTGAGGATATGAGTGGGGCTCCTATGCCTTCTTCTACCCCCACGGGTGGCAACTGTGAGAAACCACCACCATGCCTGGAGACAGGACAGTCTCTTGTCAGAACATTCTGGAGTCCTCCCAGCAGGGATTCTCCACCTCCTGCCCGGGCAGTGCATCACTGGGATAGTAAACAGGGCTAGAACTTGGTTCCACGGCGGTCAGGAGAGCATAAATATATGTTTTTTTCTTCACACCCACCTCCTTGGCTAATTTCCATCAAAAGTAGTGGACTCAAGAGCTTAGGCAAAGTAGTCCAAAGAAATCAGCTACCCTGACCACAAATCAAACAAAAAGGTGGGGATATGAAATGGTGGTTGGGTGATACAAAAACAGTATATCCACAATGTACACTATACGGCTATTTATAGCTGCTAGTAAAGGAGTCAAGACTTACCTGAAATGCTGAAGATTTTATGAGATCATTCTATGTACCTCTCTCTTTCTTGCCCTTGCCTGCCCTAACTCCTCCCCGTCTTTTCCTTGTGCCCCTTCCCTCTCCTGTCCTGTCTTCCTTTTCTCCCTTCTTTCCCCTGTCACTTTTTTCTCTGTCTCTCCCTCTCGCCCACTCTCCCTGATCCCTCTGAACCTTAGCTAACCTGAGAATCGCTGGACTGGACCTATTCCCAGATGTGGAAGGGCCGTCTGTATCAGACATGGTGCTTACAGTGAGATAATCTAGGAGCTGAATGCTGAAGAGAAGAAGAGAACAAGGAATTCAATGAACAAGACTCATATTATGGCAACCAAACTACTTTCCATGATGAAAAGCAACAGGATTTTCCTGATACTGTTCTTTAGAGAACAAAACATTCTGTGAACAAAGTAGCCAAGGTGGCATTCATATATCTCCCTTTCAATTAAATAGCCAGAATATTTGCCAGATTGAAGTAGATATTGAAAGTCACTTTATAATATGTGGCTTTATAATATGGGTGTGGTTCTGTAAATTGTTGTAACTTTAATATGAAACACCTACAATCCTAACACTTACCTCTCGGGTTCTGTGAAGACTGCGCTGGTGGGAGACTGTGCAATCAAAGGAGCACAGTGAAAACAGCAGTGCTGGCTGCTCTCCCTCCTTCTAACCTTGTTATTTTTTCTGTTATTTTCCCCGATTTCTCAGACAGCATTATTCAGTGGCAGGTGCGTGAGCAAACTGCACGTGTGGGTCAGAAGACTGCGGACCAACTCATCTCCACAAAGTTGCACAGAAGCCTGCATGGACAGAGACGGCCCCGGGACACATGGTGACACCTCTCACGTCCTCCCCTTGGGCTCACCTCCCAGGAGTATGCAAGCAGCACACACACTGACTGCATCAGAGCTCATGGGACTGGTGAGCACGTACTTCAGCTTTATCTGGTCTTGAGGTTCCCAGACTCAGCAGGACCAACCTACTCCATTTTGCTCCCTCTCTGCTGTCTCCACACTGCACTGTGCTTTCCTCCCAGCCTGTGCCCAGCGCAGTTACACCAGCGGCCCTGTGTTTCTGTTTCCTGTCTCTGGCTGACATGTGGATGATCTCTCATGGCCACTTTGCTTGAGAATGTACTTTGGCACCTTTGAACTCCAGCATGGCAAGCAAGCTGGGATTTACATGGCTCTCAGAATAGGCTTGGTTTGGAAAGCAGGACTGGATCGGGATCCAGCATATTTGGGAGCCTTGTGGGCACTTGGGCTGTGCAGAGCAGCTGAGTCCCACTGTGCTTACCTCCGTCCCTTCAGCTCCGCGAGGCCACAGGTAAGCACACTTCTGGAATGAGGCACTTCATTCGTGCCTCTGCTTTTTTTTTTAATTGTTACCTGCCATTTTATGTTACAAACACATCCAAAAGTGTGCAGTTTTAAAATAATAACATGCTAAATGATGGGAAGTCTCAGTATATTTTCATAGCAATATTTTCTTCCTTTGGCACATGTAGGTTTTAGTATTCGAAAACTTTAAAGTGTTCATTTGAAACAGGCTTTTAAAATACCATTGGCCATCATTTAAAACATCTTTTTATTTAGGATCAGCAGAAATAAACACGCTTTACTATAATTATATTAGTCATCATACAGTATCCCAGCTAGTTTGGCTTTTATTTTTTTCCTACTTCTTGTTCAAGAGATTGCAACTGTCATTCTCGTTTCCAGGGTTTCTGTGGTCTGTGTAAACAAAAGTTCACAGACTATTTTAGGGAAGCTACACATGACTCTTCAGGGTTCCTTAATTTCCTGAAGAAAGGATAAATTCTTTGTCTTTTTTTCAAGTCTAAATCAAAATAAGCCCAGTGGTAGGGCAAGGCGACTCTGATGAGTAAGCACATGAGAGGGCATTTTGCACAGTGACTGTCTCCTGACAGCAGCAGCATGAGTCACCCCGAACATGGGGCTGGCTTTAGTCCCCGGGGATTACTGAACTCTGACTCAAGGGTGGAGTTGTGTTGCCGGAACATTTCATAGGGCTCAGCACACTGGGTGATGTCAGCTGATCCAATTACAGTCAGGGGATCAGCAGTATTCAAACAAATGCTGTGTTCATTCAGTTCCAGTCAGAGATTCCAGTGGCATGGCCAAGTCCATTTAGCTGGCACTGAAAAGGCCACCAATAATAGAAACTACTGGAAGTCCAGCATAGATACGGCTCCAGGCTTAAACAGATCCCCCACCAGTGTCCTGTGTGTCTCTTCAGGACAGTGCACCGTGACAACAGGCTAGGGTTTGATCCAATGTCTTCAGTTTCCTTTGTTAAGGAATGTTTGATAAACAGATCTATTTTTATTCATCATTACTTCTCCATCTGTCTTGGTGTTTGCTATAAACAGAGGTTAACATCGTGCCTGTTAACCTATCTTAAATCAGTGAACGATGCAGAGCCGAATGTGTTTTTAGAGTAGCAGTGTGATGTGCAAGCTGCCTCAGCATGAAGAGCTGACAGTTAACAGAAGACTTCAGATCACTCAGAAAGAGACGGCTTTAGAAAGAAAGTGGAAGGAACAGTCACTGACTATGATGAAATTACATATTAACTCTTTCAAATAGTAGGGAAAATGACCTCAAATGTTCAATGTGGACACTTCCCTTTGTGTGGGCTGCCCCCTTCTGCGTGTGATTAAAGAATAATGTAGGAATAAGAAACTGGAGAATGATACCATCCAGTCCTGTGATTTATTATGGAATCCTAAATAAAATCCTTATGTTCTTTGTTCTTCAATCTCTCATAAATAAAATGAGAAGAAAAAATGTCTGAGTGTAGTCAAAAGGATAATATAAGGTAATGTGAAAGTGTATAAAGAATTGCCCCAGTGTATTAAATCTTGTTACAATTAAAGCTAAAAGTCTTTTGCTGAAATCTCACCACCACTGCATAAATAAATGGGAATTAAACACTCACTGGCTTCCCTAAATCAACATCTTCTGTGTAGTGTGTCCACTGTAGATTTTGTTGTAAAGTTGAGCTCACTCAGAATATAAAAAGTGAGTACTTCTATTGGTCTGATGAAAAACAATTTATTTTTCTAGATAGACCAGTTTCTAGCTGTGAACAATAATGTCTGTTTTTCTATTTCATGGCTTTATTTTTTGTCCCATACATTTTTTTTACATAAAACATACCATGAAAGTAAGTTTTTAAAGTGTAAGCTTCAGTGACTTTTAGCATATTAGTACATGTAATTATGTGTTCATAACCACCATAATTCCCAAATATACTCATAGTGCATAAAGAAATCACATATTCATTGCAGTAAATGAGCTTTATCAACTCCTCTCTGCCCCCAACAAATATTCATCTAGTTTCTGACTAAGGATTTACCTTTTCTAGATATTTTATATTAATGTTTCTAGTTTCTTTCTCTTTACATGTTTTTTAAGGTTCACTGATATTTTACTATATATCAAAGATTCATTTATTTTATGACTAGATGATAATTCATTATATGGCTATAGGACACTTTATTTATACATTTGAATATTCATTCATTAATGGACTTTTGGTCGATTCTGTATTTTAATCATTATCACAATATACAACTAGAGTTTTTTATACACATTTTTTTTTGGACTTCTGTTTTCATTTCTCTTGGGTAAATACACAATTGGTTTATTGAACAATATAGTGAAAGTATAATAATTTTTAAAATATTGTAGTAAAACTATGTTGTCATTAGTCCTCCTCCTTTGAACACACATTCCATTATTCCTTCTACTTCCTGAGCAGTTCTGAAAGCCTTCTTTCATGTCCTTTTTCTGCTATTTAATTTTTTCTTTTTATTTTAAAAACAAAGCAAAAAAAGAATAGAGATGACACAAATTTCAAAAAAATAGTAGAAAATTAACTAGCTAATATATTGCATATTGTTGTCTTAGAAGTAGTTGTGCAGGTTACAAGATTTAGGCATAAAAATGATCAAACAATCAAACAATAAAAGCATTAAGTGTGCTTTTTGATGATTAGTAGTATAGTTACCTATGTTGTATATATTTACATACACATACATATATGTATACCTATATACATGTAATCTTTTCCCTTCTTCCTCTTTTCCTTTCTCCTATACCAGTTGTTCTTTCCTTTGAGCACTTTCTTTCCCTCCCATTTTCACAATATCTATGTAAATTTGGATGTTATTACTCTTACACTTTTTTTACTCTAGGGAGCCAATATGATATTTACACACGCAAGTTTGATTTATTTCACTTATGTGTGTGGTCTTAAGTTGCATTCATTTACCTATAAAAGCCTCAAGATTATCCTTCTTTATAGCTCAGTGATACTCTATTGTATAAAAATGCCACATCTTTTTTATCCATTCCATGGTTAACAGACATTTGAACTGTATCCAAGATTTAGTTATTACAAATTGTGCTGCTATAAACACGGGGGCACATATGTCACTGTGACAAGATGTTTTCAATTCTTCTGGGAAAATACCTAGAAGGGAAGTAGCTGGGCTGAGTGGGAACTCCAATCCTAGTTTTTTGAGGAATCTCCACACTGATTTCCACAGTGGTTGCACCAGTCTACACTCCCATCAACAGTGGAGAAGTGTTCTTTTTTCCCCACAGCCCCACCAACTGTTACTGGTTGATTTCCTGATGGCAGCCATTCTTTCTGAAGTGAGATGGAGCCTCAATGTTGTTTTAATTTTAATTTCACGAGTGATCAATGATATTGAACATTTCTTCGTGTATTTATTTGCCATTTGTAATTCTTCATATAAGAAGTGTATGTTCATCTCAGGTGCACATTTTTTAGATTGGGTCTTAGAATTTGGGGGGGCCTGATGTTTTTCAATTCTTTATATGTTCTAGATATAAATCCTTGTCTGAGGGACAGCTGGCTAAAATTCTTTCCTGTTCTGTGAGTTTTCTTTTCACTCTGTTGGTGGTTTCTTTTGAAGTCCAAAAACTTTTTAATAAGATGAGATCCAAGTTGTTGATTCTTTGAAGTATTTCCCATGCGGTTTGCATTTTGTTCATGAACTCTTTGCCTACCACTATGACCTCAAAATTTCTTTGTCTTCCAGTAGACTTAGTGCTTCTGTTTTAATATTTAGATCTTTGATCCGTTTTGACTTTAGTTTAGTGCATGATGATAGTTTCAGTCTTCAGCATAAGCAAAGCCAATTTTTCCAGCACCACTTATTAAAGAGGCTATATTTCTTCCAGTGAACATGTTTGGCCCCTTTGTCAAAGATATGGTGGCTGAGTGTCATTGTAGTTCTAGCTGCATCTTCTAATCTGTTCCACTAATCCTCAGGTCTGCTTTTTGGCAGACTATAATGGTTATCACAGTAGCTTTGTAGTATAATTTCAAGTCAGGAATGGTGATGCATCCTGCCTTGTCTTTGTTGCCCAGGACTGCCTTTGCTATTCTAGATCTCTTCTGTTTCCAAATGAATTTTAGGAATATTTTCTCTAGATCTGTGAAGTATGTTAATGGTATTTTGATTGAGATTGCATTAAATCTGTATAACAGTTTTGAGAGGATGGCCATTTTCACAATGTTGGTTCTTCCAATCCAAGAACGAGGAGCATCTTTCCATGTCCTGATATACTCTTCAATCTCCTTTTTTTGGAGTACTGTAGTTTTCGATGTACAGACCTTTTACATCCTTTGTTATGTTGATTCCCAAGTATTTCATTTTTTGGATGCTACTGTGAAAGATGCTATTTACATAATTTGTCTCTCAGTGAATTTGTTGTTTGTATACAGGAATGCTATTGATTTTTGAGTGTTTACTTTGTATCCAGCTATGTTGCTGAATTTGCTTATTAACTCTAGTAGTCTTTTGGTGGAGGTTTTGGGGTCTTCTGTGTAGCGTATCATATCATCGGCATTCTGTGATTTTTATCTTTGGCTCTGTTGATGTTGTGTATTGCATTTATTGATTTGCATGTGTTGAACCATCTCTGCATTCCTGGAATGAATCCTACTGGCTCGTGGTGTATAATCTTGATGATTTGCTGCATTTTGTTTGCTAGCATCTTTTTGAGAATTTTCACATCAGTGTTAATTAGGGAGATTGGCCTATGGGTCTCCTTTTTGGTTGGATCTTTCTCTGGTTTTGCTATCAGAGTAGTACTTTCCTCCAGGAATGAATTAGGGAGAATTGCTTCCCTTTCAATGTCATTATAGAATTTGAGTGGTATTGATGTTAAATCTTCTCTAAATATTTTGTACAATTCAGCCGTGCATTCCTCAGGACCCGGGCTTTTCTTTGTTGATAAGTTTTTAACTATGTTTTCACTTTCAGAAACTGATATTAGGTTATTCAAAATTTTTATATCTTCTTGGTTCAGTTTTGGTAATTTACATATTTCTAAGAATCTCTCCATTTCCTCTGTTTTTTAGCCTATGCAAGTAAAGATTTTCAAAGTAGGTGTTGATGATCTTCTAAATTCCAAAGGATCTGTAGTAATTTCACCCTTTTATTCTTCATTGCATGAATTTTTTTCTTTCCTTTTCTTTAAGGTTGGCTAGGGGTTTATCAATTTTGTTCATTCTTTCAAAGAGCCAGTTCTTGAATTCATTAATTCTTTGTGTTGTTTTCTTAGTCTCAATTGCGTTAATATCTGCTCTGATTTTTATAATTTCCTCCCTTCTATGAGCTTTGGTCTTGACTTGCTCTCCTTTTTCTAGAAGCTTGAGGTGCACCATTAGGTTGTTTATTTGTGCTCATTTTGTTTTCCTCATCTGACAATTCATTGCTGTGTATTTCCCTCTTAGGCCTGCTTTCATTGCAACCCACAGCTTCCAGTATGTTGTATCTGCATTTTCATTTATTGTCGATATTGTTCAATTTCTTCTTTAATTTCAACTGTAACCCAGTTGTTCAGGATGGTGGTATTTAATTTCCATGTGTTTATTTTGGTTTTGCAGTTCCTTTTGCCATTAAGTTCCAATTTCAGTACACTATGGTCAGATAACATGCATGGTGTAATTTCAGTCTCTTTGCATTTACTTACACATGTTCTATAGGCTAATATATGGTCTATTTTACAGAATGTTCCATGTGCAGCTGAGAAGAATGTGCATTCTGATGCTGTTAGGTGAAACACTCTGTAAACATCTAGTAAGTCCATTTGTTCACAGGTTTGATTCAGTTCTGATATTTCTTTGCTGACTTTTTGTCTAATTGATCTATCTCTTTGTGACAGTAGGGTATTAAGATCCCCTGTTACAATTGTGTTATTCCATATTTGATTTTTCATGTGTATTAGTATTTGTCTCATACAGTTGGGTTCTCTTATACTTGCTGCATATATATTTATGGTTGTTGTCTCTTCCTTTTGAAGTTTTCCCCTAACAAATATGCAGTGACATTCTTTATCTCTTTTAACCACCCTTGGTCTGGAGTTCACATTGTCTGCAAACAGAATACCTACCATTAAGTTTTTCTGGGTTTCTGTCACATGGAATATTGTTTTCCATGCTTTAACTTTCAGTCCATGAGTTTCTTTTGAGTTAAATGTGTTTCTTGTATTACAGCATATTGTTGGATCCTGTTTCTTGATCCATTCTGCCAATCTATTTCTTTTAATTGATGAATTGAGGTCATTTACTTTGATGGTTATAACTGACATATATTGATTCATCTTTGTCATGTTATTCTTCTTTTGTTTGTTTACTGATTTATCCCTTTGTTTAATTGCTTACCCTGCCTGGTGATTTCTTTCTGTCATTGTTCTGGAAATTGTTGTCATTTTTATCTTTTATCTTATAAGTCTTTTAATACTCTTTCTAGGGTTGCTTTGGTGGACATGAATTTCTTTAGTTGTTCTTTTTCATGGAAGTATTTTATTTCTCCATTAATTTTGAAAGAAAATCAGGATACATCAATCTAGGTTGAAAGTTGATTTCTTTCAGGGCTTAAAATACTTCACTCCAAGCTTGTCTCGACTTGAGGATTTGTGTTGAGAAGTCAACCATGATTCTAATAGGCTTTCCTTAATAGGTGAACTGCTTCTTTTCTCTAACAGCTTCTATTATTCTGTTTTCATGCTGAATTCTGGGATCTTGATTATGACTTTGTGTAGATTTATTTTGGTTATGGCTGTTTGGACTACTATATGCCTCACTTATCTGTATATCAGATTCCTTTTTCATGCTAGGGAAATTTTCTGCTTGTATTTCTGCAAATAGTTTTTTTTTAATGTCATTTTCATTGACTCCCACATTTTCATTGACATCCATTGGTCTAATATTGTTTTTCTTTGCATTATTTTGGAGCTGTTGAATTGTTATTTTATGGTCTCTTATTATTTTTCAGAGTTCTTTTCTTTTATGATCACTAGCTCTGATTCTGTCTTCAAGATCTGAGGATCTATCTTCAGTTTTGTTCAAGTGGTTTTGCCAGCTTTCAGTGGAATTTTTAATTTCCGAGATATCTCTTTGAATTTGGTTCATGCATTGTATTTCTTTCCTATATTGTTCATTTGAGGTTTTCATCATTTTCCCATGCTCCTGTACATTTTTTTATCCATGTCTTCTCTAGCTATGCTGAGCAATTCCTTTATTAAGGTTGTCATTTCTTTCTTTACCTGAGAAATTATCTTTAATCTGATTTCCTGTATTGCCTCATGGATTTGTTTCTTTGTTTCCCTTGCCAGCTTTTCAGAAATTTTAGGTGTATGCCTTCCAGTGTCCTCTATTTCAATGTTTCATGTGCTTGTCCTGGGCTGGAAATCTGAGATTGCATGTTGCTTTTTCATTTTGTCATTTTCACCTCTTGGGTTAATGGTTTGATCTTTTCAATCCCACCAGTCTCAACTGTCCATCACGTGTGTCTTAGGGTCCTACTGTGTGACTGACATTCACCCAGGGCTGGGTCCTGCAGTTTAGGGGAGGGGCTCCTCACCTGTATTCCTCTTGCAGGACCAGTTGAGTGAGTCCTATGTTCTTCCTAGGCTGACTAGCCTAAGAGTATTAATATGAACCAACCACCCTTGGCTAATATTTCTTTCATGTCTTTAAGAGACATGACCAAAAATACTCCAACAGGGAGGCTTGCAAAACCTAACTTGGCCTTCATCCTCCTTCTACCTTTATTACTCAAACTCCCACTGTGGGACTTCTGACTCTTTCCCAAAGTCAAAATAACCTTGAAAGGTAAATACTTTGAATTAATTCAAGACATGAAGGTAGTTAAAACAGTATAACTAAAGACATTACAGTGAACTTCCAGAGGTGCTTCAAAAAGTGGCAAGAAAGATAGAATAAATGTATTTGAAGTGAGTGGAGTTATTTAGAGGAGAATTAATAGCAATGTGTATTTTACTGTAATAATATTTTAAAAGTTTTAAACACATCATGTTTAATTACAGCTCATATTTATCTAATCTTTTTGTACTTTTCAAAATGATATTTTGTTTTTTGAATGCATAAGTTTTGCTTTTCTTTTGCTAAATATATTTCTAAAGATTTCATTCTTTTTGATTAATTAAAAATGAAATTGTTTCTTTATTTCCATTTGGATATAAATATTGACATCACGTTTAAATAGAACTGACTTACATATATTGATCTTATATACTGTAAGCTTACTAAACTTACTTATTTGCTATATTAGTATTTCTATGACTCTTTAATATTTTCTACACCCAAGATCATGTCATCTGGAAGGAGATATATTTCTGGATGTTATTTATGTATTTTATGTATTTTCTTTATCTCATTTCCCTCCCTCTTCCATTCATCTCTTCTCCCCTTCTCATTTGAGAAAGATCTATCTCTCTACTTTCTATTGTGTACCTTTTGTTTTGCTTTTTATTTATATTTTTGGTTTCTTATATAAGAAAAAAGCATGCAATATTTAAATTTGTGCATCTTACTCATTTCACTTAATGTTGTGGTCTCAAGGTGCATCCAGTTTCCTAAAAATTATTCAAGTTTATCCTTTTTATGGCAGAACAGTACTACATCGTGTGTATCATATTTTTTTATTCACTCATCAGTAGATGACATACAGATTGTTTCAAAGACTTATGAATTGCACTGCTATAAACATAAGTATGTATGTATCACTGTAATATGATGTCTTTAACTGCTTTGGGAAGATACCTAGAGGGTGAATAGGTGGGATAGACTGGAACTTCTAGTTTCAGTTTCTAGAGAAAACTCCATAGGATTTCCACAGTGGTTGCGCTAGTCTACATTCCCACCAACAATGCAGAAGACTTCCCTTTTCCATGCAGCCTTGCCAGCATTTGTTATTATATTTTTCTTGGTGATGGTCATTCTTTAATAAGACAGTGTTGCTTTAATTTGCATTTCTCTGACAGCCGGAAATTTTCGTTAGTAGATGTGACTTATAGATTGTTTTATTTCTAAAAGGGCTGCAGTTATACAGTTATACTCTTCTACTTTGTGTAATACTATTTTAGTCCTCCCACCTCCATCCCCCTCTTTCTCTCATCTCTATCTCTTTCTCTTTGTCCTTACTCAATTTCTTTGTTCAGACCACTAATAAAAAAAAAACCACACACTGGTTGAAACTGATCTACCACAAAACTTTATTTTTACCCTCACACTTCTGAGGGTGCAAATATGTCTGAGTTCTAGGGAAAGCCCTCTTCAGTGCTGCAAAATGTGGTCTCCTTGTAGCTCAGCATGACAAAAAAAGCATAAGAGCTCTCTAGCATCCTTTTCATAAAGCCATTAAACCCAGTCATGTGGACTCCACACTCATGACATAACCACCCAACACCCTACTTCCTAATACTACTGTATTGTTGGTCAGAATTTAAAACTATGGTTTAGGGAAAGACACAAACACTGAATCAATTGTACTTAATCTAGCTGTAGGTCTCTCAATTTCATTAATCTTATCAATAAAAGTACTAATGTGTTTTTGCTCTACTATTTTTATAATGCGTTTTATTTATTTTCATTCTAATCTTTAATATTTTCTTCTATTTCTTAGTTTCTGTGTAGATCAATCTTTTTCTAGTTAGGGCAGCATAATAGGTTGCTAATTCTTTATCATTCTCTTTAAATATAGACACTTACAAATTTTTCTTTAAGCACAGCTCTGTTTTTATCCTATAAGAGCTGATATTGTTTACCATTTTTGTATTAATTTACTTCAAAGTACTAATTTTCCTTACACTTTCTTATCTCAACTTTTCCTTACTTAAAAAAGGTTGTTTAAGTTCTCTGTATTTGTGACTTTCTAATTACAACCTATTGTGGTCAAAGATCATAACTTTGATGATTTCAATACTTTTACTCCAAAGTATTTTCTTTTATAATATATGTTAAGGTCTATTCTGGGGAATGTTGCATATATAAATTAAATGAATATTCTACTATTGTTGAATGGAGAGTTCTATAGATTTAATTGGCTTTTAAGTGTCTTTCTAGTCTTCTATTTCCTGGTTAAACTGCTGTGTATTTGTATTATTAATTTATTGTGATATTGCAATCTCCAATTCTCATTGTTAAATTGCCTCCTTTGACCTTCAGTTGTCTGGGTTTTTCTTCATGTAGCTTTTGCTGTATGTGCTATTGTGTATTTTCTTGATGAATTGACCATTTTTAATTAAAAACATTCTTCAGCAACATTGTGCTTGATACTAATATGGCCATTTCAATCCTCCTTTGATTACCAGTTGGATAGTCTGCCATCTTTCATTCTTTTTTTTCAGCTAATTTGCATCTTTCATCTAAACCATGTCTTATAGACAGCAATGAATCCCATTTTGATCTTTCTTTAATTTCTAACTTTTAATTGGAGTTTTTACTTACATTTAATATCATTGTTGTAATACACAAGTTATAGCTATCATTTTGCTACTTGTTTCCTGTATTTCTTACTTCTTATGTTTATACTTTCCCTATTTATTCATTGTGTCTTTTTTTCTTTTCTTTTTCTCCTGTTTTCTTGTTTTTGTTTGTTTTTTTGTTTTGTTTTTTGTTTTGTTTTTTTTTGTCTTTTTCTTCTTCTTCTTTTCTTTACTCTTCATGTCCTGGGAATTGAACCCGGGACCTAGCACATACTAAGCACGTGCACTATGACTGAACTGTGTCTTCAGTCCTTTTTCATTTTTTGTTTTGGGATAGAATCTCTCCATAAATTGCCCAGGCTGTTCAAACTTGTAACCCTTTTGCCTCTGCTTTACAAGTAGTTGGGACTGCACACATGTGCCATTATGCCTAGCCTCTGTGTTCTTTCCAAATTAGTTTCTCAACTGTACTATGTAAAATTCCTTGTCATTCTCTTGCTGTATTTTGAAACATTTTCTTAGTAGTTTCTCTGAAGTTCACAATTAAGATTGCTTAAAACACAACAATAAATTTAGGATTAACATTATCTTCAATAATATATACAAATGTTACTACTCTGTAGCTATTTCATTTACCTATATTTTGAGCTTCTATTCTTAAATTACATCCTGATACATGAATACCTAGAACAGATTTTTAATTATTGTTATATGTAGTTGCTTTAGATGTCAAGAGAAAAGACAGTTGCAAACAAATATGCATTAATACTGATATTTATATGTCCCTACATAAATTGCGTATACAACTGTTCTCCATTTATTTGTGTCAATTAGAATTGCTGGTGTCTGGCAACAACTTCTACTATTTGTTATCTGTCTTCTTTCTTTGCTTTGGCTTTCAGAGATTTGAACATGATGATTCCAAGTGCAAATGTCTGAGCTTATCCTAGTTAAAATTCACTGAACTTATAGATTATCATATGTTCATTAAATTCTTTTACATTATTGGTCATTGTGCATTCAGATATTGTTTCTATTCCTTTTTGTATTTCTCTCTTGTACTTCTTGAAAGCCCATTTGCATAAAATGTGACATTTGTTGGTATTCTATAATTTTCTGAGGTTAATTCTCTTTTTCTTCACTTTTTTCTGTTACTCATGCTGAATAATATGAATGGATTTATCTTCCAGTTTGCTAACTACTTTTTTTGCCTCCTCAGACCTCCCTTTTATATTCATTAGTGAGTTTCTCATTTTAGTTAATATGTTTATCTGCAGAATTTTCACTTGTTTTTAAAATAGAATTTCTATTTTTCATAAATATTTTATGTTCAGTGAAGCATTTAATCAGACATCCTTATCTTTAGTATTTTTTAACTTTATATTAGCTTTCTATGTATGCTATGACAAACCAGTTTAAACTTGAGGGCTTACCACAATAGAAATGTATCTCTCGCAGTTCTAATAGCTAGAAGTCCTAAATCAAAGTGTCAGCAAGGTAGTGCTCCCTTGGAAGACTCCAGAATCTGTTTCCTGCCTTCTTGGGGTTCCTTGTGGTTGTGGGAAAATCTCACAGTCCCTTGACTCGCAGTGGCCTCACTGTGTCTTGAATGTGTCTCCACACGGTTCTCCCGGTGTGTGGCTCTGTCGAATTGCTCTCTCCTAACCACTCTTATTGGATAAGGATTACTTTAATTCACCACATACCATCTTCCCTAATTATAGAGGCAAAGACTTTACTTTCAAATAAACATTTTGAATTTCTGGATGCATATCAATTTGGGGTGGAGTGTATTATGTTATCCAGTAAAGTAATATTTCTGATAGGTGAATTAAACAGTCTGGCTACTATATCTAATCTCTGGTCTGCTTCAGTAAGATCTTCTGTTGTTCGTTTTTATTCCTTTGTATATGTTATGCCTATTTTTTGTATGTCTATTAATTTTTTCATTGAAAGTGGGAGTTTTGAATCATATAATGCATCAACATCAGAAATCAGATTCTCCCTCCTTTCCCTGTTTATTGTTGTTCTTGTTTGCTAATTAATTTTCTAAACAAATTCTGGAAAGTCTGCCTTCTTTGTTATGAGTAGCCCTGAAGTCTATGATCTGTTAGCTTAGTGGTCAGCTAAAGATTTTAGAGATTTCCATGGCCGTCTGAAGCAGTAAGTCTCTCACCTTTCTGGTGTCTGTTTGTGTGAAAGTGTTATCTTCAAAACTCAGCCACTTAGTGATTCTGCCTTCTCCCTTGCTTCCTGCTTGTGTGGAGTTTCCAGATCATCTAGAGGTGAGAGCATATGGTTGCCTCTGGTGTTTTCTGAGCTTTTGCACATGACTTTCTGCATTCTCGTTTGCTTTCTGAAGCGCCCTGTTTTTCGGAGTTTTTTGTTTGTTTGTTTGCTGTTTGTTGTTTTTTTTCCTTTTTTTTTTCCCCGAGTGAGTTCTAAGTCACGTCAAATAAAGACAAGCCTTGCAGGTAGAGTCTTCGGGGAAATACGAGACAATTAAAATACTGACAATGCTATGGGCGCAGGACTCTGAAGGAGTATGCGGCCATTTTGTCCCACCAGTTAGTGACAGGGCCTGGAGCTCTGCTCTATGTCCAAAGTTTCCACAGAGACAGTCCTGACTGAGGATAGGAAAGAAACATTTAAAATTTCATGGAACTTGCATTTCTTAGCAAGATTAAGCTGTTTTTATTGAATAAACCTGCCCCAGGTTATTAAAAGACTTTGGGTAATTTCCTGAGTTGTGAGAAAGTCAATTTTAAGGGCTGACTGTTCCCATTGTTTCTATAGAGTAGGAGCTTTTCACAGGTACTTATGCTATCATTTCCCCTGACATCCCACGGCAGTGCCTTTTTGGACAAACAAATAATTTTCCTATTTTATATTTATCAGAATCAAGAAAAACAATCAATATTAAAATGCATATTTAATTTGACTAAGTCCTTCATTCAGGAAATATGCTAATGCAGGCCCCATGCTTGATCTTGAGAAAGTTATATTCTTGGCAGTCATTGTTTTATTCCATTGAGGACGCTCAGGACAATTGTGGTTTCATTGTGAAAGTATAATTTATCCCCCAGGAATACTCACAAATAAGAGTAGCCTATTTTCTTCTATTTCCAGTAATCTCTTAGGACAAAATGACTGGGTTAGTTATTTCTCACAGTAGATTTCTCTTCATATCTTTGAATTCTTGAGCAATGCATTTAAATATGGGATTTAAAACTCATATTTTGTTAGATTTTACTGTGATGAATCAGAGTAGACTATATTACTCAAATAATCTAGGGGTTAAGAGCCATTTAAAATGAAATCACAGGTATTATAAAATTCCATGGTTTAATTTGAAGTATACAATATATTTAAAACTGCAATACAAAATGAGTATAGGGAAGAATGTTCACAAGGGGAAAAGAGTGACTCTGTCTCTGCAGCATCCACTACCACGTTACATGTAGTTTTCCTATCATTTTCACACATGTGTCACTTGTTCTTCACAACAGTCTTGTGAAGAAATTTGCAGATCATATATTTCGCTAACTAGATAAGGGAGATCTTGATTGTTATGCCTTAAATTACACAACTGGCAAAGACAGAGCCAGACTTTAAAGGCGACTTGTTCGTTTCCTTCTTTCATATTAAGTTTAAAATAGTTTAAATAATTTCTACAGTTAAGGATGCATAACATTTCTCTACTTGCTATTTCTCAGATGACATCCACAGGCAAAACTGTTTGTCTTAGTGCCATGCTCTATAATTTATTAAGGAACATAATATTATTGGAAAAACATGAATCACAAAGGAGAGTGATTATTGACTAAAATTTGAAGGAAAGTAATCAACTGACAGACATTTCCATCAAAATAGAGGAGGTTTCTAATAAATGGACAAGCTACTTACTATGGCATATATTTCTTTTAGAAATTTAAATAATGTTCAAAACCACAAAAGTTTTCTTGGAATATTCTCAACATTTACATATATGACATAAAATTTTCCTGAGTCATTGTTTTAGTCATTTGTAAAGTTATATCTTTTGTAGGAATGTTAATTTTGTAGACAAATTTTTCCATCAATTGATATTACCAGAAATTTTTTATTATATAAAAATCATGTTTGTTTTTAAAATAAAATATACAACAAGTGACACTATAACTTTCTCATGAACTAGCCATAATGCATAACTGGGTGTCATTCTGGCTTATTCTGTCATCTCAGTGAGTCAATTATATATACAGAAAGAGTGTCATTATTTTCTCATTCTGTCTCCACTCTTTTTACATGATTTGTACATTCTTTGCAATTAAGGCTGTGGTCTAATGGATCCATAAACTCTTGCTCTGCTCATTCAGAGTATAACAGTAATTTTCAACTTCCTAATTACTTTGATAAAGCAGAAGATATCATTCCTGCTTTAAAACTTAAGTATTCCTTTACAAAAACTCTTGTATGAAATAGTAGCATATTTAACTGCTTTGACACTTGTGTTCAAACAACCTGCATGCTTATGGTGGAAGGTCATTTCCTTAAATGTGAAGTGAATAAGTGCAAAC
>RJWM01027915.1:0-26250 GCA_004363535.1 Dasyprocta punctata | reverse complement strand
TGTTTGCCAGTAAATGTAACCCAGAGGACTAGTTCTTTATGGTTACTAGCCCATCCTGCGAAATACACCTGACTTCTCATTTACTATCGCCTTCCTGTCTGGCCAGACCTTCTGAGCTCACAAAGCTATTTTAAGGACCTGATTCTATAGCCAAGTTGGACTGGGTGGCAGAAACTTCCTTTTTAGTTATTATTTTTAGTTTTTTCTGATGTCCACAGTGTCCCTGGCAATACCAATAGTCCAAGCCTGGCTGCAGGGTGTAGATTCATTTGTCACAACTTCCCCAACCAGGGTTTTTTATTTTGGTATCAAGCTTTGAAAAACCAGATAAAATCACTTCTCCAGCTGGAAAGCCTTAGTGATAAGAACAGCTACTAAGAACACCCTTAACAGATCTGAGTTGTTTTTAATCTTGCCATTTGTGGTAAGACCTTGCCAGTCAAGCACACTCATTGATAGGTGTCTTAGTATCAGCAATAATAATCTATCTTTAGTTCTTTTAAAGGGATTACCATTTGGGTATTTGTGGACAGAGTGTGAATTTAAGTATGCAGTCCCAGTGAAGCTAGTTAATACTGCATGACATCATCCTGTTGGTTGAAAAGCACATTAGTGTTTGTGGGTATGTTTACCCACAAAGCACTGAGATTTATCAGGACTAATGTCTGTTAAATGTTGTATCTGCTGAGCAAATATTGAGCAGCTACTAAGGTAAATACAGTTTTGATTATTAAAGGGTGTCAAAAGTAATTGACATCATCGTTATCATCTAGAAAATTAGAATGAGGGTGGTCTTAGGAGGCAGGTGACACATACATACAAGGCAAGTTCTTAAAGGATAGGACAATCTAGAGCAATCTTGTGAGAGTGTTCTAAACTGTATCATTGTCTCTGATAACTGTAGCCATCCCCTTGTTCCCAGCTTAAAATCTTTGTGGATCCTTGACTCCTTCCTTCTCATGTCTCCTGCAGAACTAATCCTCCCTTTCCGTCCTGTCCCCCACTCCCCTGGCCAGCTTGAGCCTAGTGCTATCACTGCCTTCCCAGATTCCATCGCTTCATCCAATCCCTCACTGATGATCCCCGTTGTCTCCTTTCTCCAGTCATGTTTTGAGACTACACAGGAAGCTTTGTGAAGAAATACATAATTAGACGGATTATCAGGTCTTGCATAAATTCATACTAAATATATCATGTTTTCTAGTTTTGCTGCTACTCAGCCATGTTTATACTATTTCTAGCTCAGTTCCCCATTGCACTGCCAACATAAACTAAGGTTTATGTAACAAATTCTCAGTCCCTTCTTGCTCTGTTCTCATCATGTATTTGTTTTGCTTTGTTTTGTTTTTTTGCTAGAATGTGAATGTCTACAATCATAACATGCTCTTCCTTTCTTCCTGGAGTCAGTGTTCTACCTATCTTCTCCTTCAGGACTGTTCTCAAATACATCCTTTCTGTTTCTTTAAATCTTCCTGTTTCCTTTTTTTTATACGTATGTATGTATTTATTTATTTGAGGATTTTTAGACCGGGTCTTGCTGTGTAGTTCAGGGTAGTCAGGAACTCACTATATAGGACAGACTGACCTCGAACTTGGGGCAGCGATCCTCCCGCCTCAGCCTTCTAATTGCTGGGATTATAGGCATGTACTACCACACTCAGCCTGTTTGCATTTTGAAACATTTGCAGGCTTCGAAAGGTGTTGAAAAAGTTGTAGTCTTCATTCTCTTTCTTCATCGATTTAGCCCAAAAATGACCAAATACTTTGCAGACTACACCCCATTCAAAAATGTTAAGTCTAGTGATTCTTTGCTGTCTAAAACTGCTGGGGCAGCCAGGTGTGGTGGCGCATGCCTGTAATTCTGTCACTTGGGAGACAGAGGCAGGAGGATCATTGTAAGTTCAAGACCAGCCTGGGCTACAAAGTGAGTGGAAGGCCAGCCTGAACTCCATAGCAAGACTTTGTCTCAAAAAGATAAAGAATTAAACCCAGGCCCTCGTATAGGCAATGAGCTACACTGCAAGCTTTTTATTTTTTGATTTTGATTTTGAGGCAGTCTTAAGACTTAAGTTGCCCAACCTGACCTCTAACTTGCAATCCTCATTCCTCAGCCTCCGAAGTAGCTAGGATTACAGGCATGGGCCACCCCACACACTGTAGAAATGCATTATTTAATAGTCACTAGCTACCCTTCACTATGACAGAATACGTGGGATAAACCACCCATGAGGAAGAAAGGTTTCTTTTAGCTCACAGTTGTGGGGGTTTCAGTCCATACTTAGTTGGCCGGCTGCTTTGGGGCCCCTGGCAAGGCAGCAGGTCATGGTGAGAGTACACGGTGTGGATGGGGGAAGACCTTGCCTCACAACAGCAATGAGGAAGGAGAAACTGGAAGGCTCTGAGGTCCCACAATCCTGTTCAAGGACTTTTCCCTAGAAACCCAGCTGCCTTCCCCTGGTCCCCACCTCTCCCTGCCATGGGCCTCCGGGGGACTTTCAAGATCCAAACTACAACAGGAGCTGTGTGCCTTATTCAAATTGAGACAATGCTTTAAATTACTTTTGTATACCTAGGGTACTCAAGCTGTAGATTTTTCTTTAGGGAAGCAGCCTGGCTTTAAAGTACTAATCCTAAGGCTCCGAATTGGATAGGGCTTTTTGCACAATCCACACGTCCTGCTTGTTTACCAACAAAACCATTTGGCGAAATTTTGTTTTAGTTTGCAAACTCTACATTGGGTGACAAACCTGAGTGTGGCCATCTTTTCCAAAATCATGGAACAAATTAAGTTCGTGAATCAAGGCCCTACTGTACTTTGGGAGACTGAGGCAAGAGGATTGCAAGTTCAAGCCCAGCCTGGAAAACTTAGTGAGACAATCTCAAAATTTTAAAAAGGGCTGGGGAATATAGCTCAGTGTGAAAGCCCTGGGTTCAACCTTAGCACCTCTAAATAAATAAAACTATCAATTTTATTATCCTGTTGCTTTTTAAGACTCTGATAATCCTTTTTTTCTCCCCTAGGACCTATTCCTGTTTTCAGAATTTTGATAGGTAGTTTTGTTGGGAGAATTTATTTTCAAGTTCAGGGCTAGAGACAATATTGCCAAATTGATCTTAATTGGATATAGTGAAATAATCTAGAAATACTAATTATTACTCCTAAAATGACATCTTTGGGGGGGAGTCACAGTATTTAATTCAGTGATTTATGATTTTATAGGAGTTTAATAATAATAAGTTTTTCTTTTCTTTTTTTTTTTTTTTTTTTTTTTTTTTTTTTTTTTTTTGGTATGGGGGATCGAACTCATTACCTTGAGCCTGCCAAGCAGGTGCTTATGCCACTGAGCTATATCCCTGGCCCCAAAATGAGTTTTCTAAACTCTAGAAATAACTGAATTTGTTTTGTGGCTTATTGAGCAATTAACAGAATCTTGCCCAAAGAATTTTTGGTTTCTAAAAATGCTGGAGGTTATCAAAATTAAATTTTACAGATGTATAAAATTACTAATTAATATTCTCATCAGTCTTGAGATACTGAGTTCAGTTCACAGAAGCTGACTAGACATTAAAATAAGTATTCTTTGCCATCATTCTGAAAGACTTAATGAATCTGTATGTATGTTGGTTTTGATTTTAGGGTCCACCAAAATACACAAAATCTATTCTGAAAAAGGGAGATAAAACCAACTTTCCCAAAAAGGGAGATGTTGTTCACTGCTGGTACACAGGAACGCTACAGGATGGGACAGTTTTTGATACTAATATTCAAACAAGTAAGTCTCAACTTTTTTTATTTTTTTCTGGCTTAAGATATTGTAAAACTATAAACAAGAGTAACTCTTCTTGGGTTTCACCTACGTTTTTGTTTTGTTTTTTTCTCTTTGTAGTACTGGCGATTCAACCCTGGGGCACTGTATCACTGGGTTATAACCCTTTGGTTTTTGTTGGGGTTTTTTTATTGTTGATTTTTTGTTTTCAAGACCGGATGTCACTAGGTTGCGCAGGCTGCCCTCGAGCTTGTGATCCTATCTCAGCCCCCAATTACAAGTATGCTCCACCATAGCCAGCATGTTATCTGCCTTTTTCCAGATGTTTTTATACCTATTAAAGACCTGGCAGTCATGGGAAAGTGAGACATAGGCAGCCTTATCTAAGCGTGGTTACTGTTTTGGGTCATTTTGCGCTGCTCAGACAGAACACCCCAGGCCGGGGGTTTGTAGGAAAGGGTGGTTTTGGCTCCTGCCTACAGCCTGGTGCAGTCCTGTGCTCAGCTTCTGGTGAGGCCACGTGCTGCCGCGTGCACAGTGGAGAAGTAGAAAGGAAGCAGGCACGAGTGCGTGAAACAGAACCGTATCTGTAGAGCGTGGAAGTGCTAGGCTTGCTTTATTAATCCTCTCTTGCAGTAGGCAATCCAGTCCCTCAAAAGCAAGGATTCACTGAGAAGAACACTAATCCTTCTTAGCTACCTAGTCATGTCTCACAGGTCCCAGCACCATTCAACACTGCTGCTTTGGGGACTAAGCCTCAGCATGAATTGCAGTACAGGAAAACCATATTCAGACCATAGCAGTGTCCCAACATGATGGTTTTCAATGTAAAAGGCAAAAATGGAGGCTGGGGATTTAGCTCAGCAACATAAGTGCCTGCCTAGCACGCATGAGGTCATGAGTTTGATCCCCAGTACCAAAAAGAAAAAAAAAAGGCAAAATGGTATGCTGTCCCATGATATATGGGTCCTAATCCCTAATCCTTCATTTAGAATTTTTCTGACTGAATATAACCTGGTTTTCTGAAGTTTTCTTCTCAAATACAGTATTTGAGAAGTAAATTAAAAAACTTTCCACCAGGCATAGTGCATGCCTGTAATCCCAATACTTGGGAGGCTGAGGCAGAACAATCACCTTGAGTGTACGGCCAACTTGGGCTACATACTACTACAAAGTGAGACCCTGCCTCCAAAAACCAAAAAAAGAAAAAAAAACTGTTTCCACTGGAACTTAATTTCTTAAAGTTACAGTATTTCATTAATTATTAGGAAAATCTATCTTACAGGTTCAAAGAAGAAGAAAAATGCCAAGCCTTTAAGTTTTAAGGTTGGAGTGGGCAAAGTTATAAGAGGAGTAAGTAAAGAATGGCAGTAAAATCAGTGGACATTCTGACACATGCTATCGTGCTATAGTGCTAGAGAGAAATTACAATTGGGTACTGGGCACACACTTGTATTCTCAGCACTTGGGAGGCCAAGGCAGGAGGATCATAGAGTTCGTGGCCAGTCTGGACTACACTGTGAGTTTGAGGCCTGCCTAGATTACATAGCAAGTCCCTGTCTCAAAAAAAAAGAAAAGATAAGATAAAAAAAATTACAATTGAGAATATAATAAAAACAATCTTTGAGCCAGGTGTAGTGGGGCATTCCTGTAATCTCAGCACTTGGGAAGCTGAGGTAGGAGGATTGCTGCAAGTTTGGGGTCAGCTGAGCTACAAAAGTAAGTTCAAGGCCAGCCTGAACTGCATAGTGAAACCCTGTCTCAAAAAAAGACAAAATAAAACAATCTTTGGAGTTGGACAGATCGGATACTCTCATCACTAGCTGATCTGGCACAGCTGTCAAGGTCTCATTATGTAGCCCAGGCTGGCCTCCAACTAGCAGAGATCCTCTTTTGCCAGGCTTCTGAGTGCTGTGATTGTAGGTGTGCTCCACCACGCCTGGCAAGAATTCTTTGTACTCTTATAGGATAGAGTTCAGTCATATTCAGAGCCTAAAACATAAAACATCCTGTAAAAGGTTTAGTATAGTGTAACTTTTAACTGTTTACTGCTTATACAAAGTTGATAGCAACTATATACTAAGCAATTTGTCTAGTTCTATGAACCACCTAGTGGTAGATTTCTTCTAGGTTCACCATATTCTTATCTTCCAAATGTGAGTATGTAGATTCTAGTATACTTGTGTTATGTTGATATAACTGGACAACTAGATTTAATACTCAAATTTGAAAAAACTGAAGAGGCAACCTAGAAAACTGTATCATTTCTTTTAAAAGATGGTTTTGAGCCAGGCGTGGTGGCTCACACCTTTAATCCCAGCACTTGGGAGGCTGAAGTAGGAGGAGCGTTGTGAGTTCAAGGCCTCCTTGGGCTACAACGCGAGCGCAAGGCCGGCATGAGCTACATAGTGCGACCCTGCCTTAAAAAATGAGGGCTGGGAGTTTGGCTCAGTGGCTTAAGTGCCTGCCCTGGCAGTCATGAGGTTGTGAGTTCAATCCCTGGTGCCGCAAAAAAAAAAAAAAGATGGTTTTGCTTTGTGCAGAAGTTCTTAGTTCTCTAACAGAACAATGTGGTAATGTTAAAAGTTTTAAGAGTAGTTGCTAGTTTACCTCTACAAAAATGAATGCTTCAATTTGTTCTACAATGTAAAAGTATAGCAAATTTTTTATAACCGTCTAATATGTCAATTTCCACATATGCATATGCATGTTAGTTTACTAAAGTGCTTTCACATATTAAGGAGTGTTGTCACATTGAAAAATATTAATATAAGAGTTTTCTTCATTGGGGAAACTTGAGATTAAGCTTTAGAACATAATAAATTCAGTGACAGAATATGTGTACACACATAACATGCTTGCTGTTCTGATATTACATGTGTTATTTTTTAATATCTCTTCCACCCCACTCCACCCCTCCTGGACTTTTTTAGTGGGATGAAGCACTCTTGACTATGAGTAAAGGTGAAAAGGCTCGACTAGAGATTGAACCAGAATGGGCTTATGGAAAGAAAGGACAGCCTGATGCCAAGTATCCTTTTTCTCCTTCACAATTAAAGGAAAAACACGTAAGGGAGATCAGCTAAAGGTGTTTAGAGATGCTCTCTAGGCTGGCCTGCCAGATCAGGAATCCTGTCCAGTAATTCAGACGTTCACATGTCAGCTCATTTAACATAGTCTTCTTTTCTTTTCCTTTCTCCTCCCAGCCCCGCTTTTTTTTCTTTCTTACTATATTGCCCAGACTGACTTGAAACTCCTGGGCTCAACTGATCCTTCTACCTCAGCTTCCCAAATAAGCTCGGACAACAGGAGAATGGCACTGTTCCTGGCAGAGAATACTTAGTATTTTGTGCTGGTAGAGTACTAAAACTTGAGGTGGATTTTTTTTTTTCCCTCTTATTCAAGTTCTTAATTTTTGAGATTATAACTGCAGAGTTCAAGCTTTCATCATTGAAGTATAATTTTTAATATATGCAGGTTTACTCCAGTAAGTTACAATAGTCAATATAAAAAACTAGCAAGCAGTACTAGGTACAAATGCAGCTCATTGTAATTTTATGCTGCAGCATAGTTTAAGGCAGTTGAGTAGGCAGAGCTTAGAAATAGAACAAAATGAGGACTGTCAATTATGGAGTGAAGGAGACTACAGGACCATATAGTGTTAATAAGTACTGATTAATACTAATGACAATACTTTGCTAACAGGCTCAGTTTGTAAACATTTTAAAAAAACACCAGACCATTCAGGTCAGACCAAGCCAGTAGGTCAATGGGAAGGTAATTTGTAGTTGTCAGTTACATTCCTGTTTGCCCAGTTAAAAGTTTTTTTTTGTTTTGCTTTATTTTGTTTGTTGTTTTGAGGTGGGGAGTATTTAGAAATATCTATAGTCTTGCCATTTAAACATATTTGAAAATAGTTCTCAGCCTGTCAAAACCAGATGGACAGCTGCAGCTACTTCTCCCATGTGAAGCACTGAGACCAGTCTGGTGTGTATGAATTCTCTGAAATTAACATCTTTAAATTCATAGTAAATATCATACAAACTTCAATTTTAATACAGCATATAGTCAGTAGGTGAAAATCACTTTGAGAACTGAGCAACAGCCTTCATAAAGTGGTGACTAATTGAGAGCATCCTAGTTAAACCTCAGCTGACCTCCTCGGCCTGCACTGATAGGTTATGCTGCTACTCGTCATTAAAGGTGCTTCAGGGAACCTATAGCTGAGTGTGCATTATGCTCTGAATCATCTACAGAGCTCTTCATTTTGGAATTATTAATATCCAGAATACATAGTTCTAATTTTATAGTAAGGCTATTAAGGATAGGGGAAAGAGACTTTATCAAATTTGCCTTGACTTTTTCAACAGAATTCCACCAAATGCAAAACTCACTTTTGAAGTAGAATTAGTGGATATTGATTGAAACAGCAGTACTTCAGATCTGGAGACTTACTCAGAGAGCGTGATTAAAACTTGGCCTTGAAACTTATGTAACTAGAACTTGTTACTATTGTAAAGAGTCAACGGGAAAATTCAAAGAGTTAAGTTAAATTTACTTGATCCCAACTTTTGAGAAATGTAATCACTTATAAATCCCTTAAGTCTACAATATTTTACTATAGCTGTGTGAAATACTGGTTAAGGAAAATTGTATTTCCTTTTACCTCATGTTGTAAAACTGAAAAATTCCATTAAAATATATCCACTGTCTCTTGATTTGATGCGTTTGGTGTTAATGTTCTGATTACCAGGAAGTATAGTAACTAATAATAAAACTGGAAAGCTTTGCAAAGGATACCATCATAAAATGTTTAAATATTCTGGTATGGTAATAAGTCAGAAGCCAGGCGTGGTGGCACACGCCTTTAATCCCAGCACTCAGGAGGCTGAGGTAGGAGAAGCGTCGTGAGTTCGAGGCCGGCTGGGGCTACAACGTGAGCGCAAGGCCAGCCTGAGCTACACAGTGTGACCCTGCCTCAAAAAAAAAAAACCAGAGCCGGGAGTTTGGCTCAGTGACTTAAGCGCCTGTCTGACAGGCGCGAGGTTGTGAGTCCAGTCCCCTGTGCCACAAAAAAAGAAAAGTCAGAGGCAGAGAACTTGAAAGAAATCAGAAAGCCTAAAAGGGCTAACATCTTAGCAGGAAGGTAATTAAATTTAGGAAATGGCTACTTCTAAACCGATGAACAACAGTGTTAAACAGAAAGTTAACATTAGGTATTCCCCCCAAAATGAATTCATAAACAACTGCTGGATGAATCTTCAGTTTTATTACAAAAATGAAGATGATCAGTTTGATCAAAATGAAGCTTGCTCACAAGTTTTACATGAATATTCTAAATACAAAGTCTCCTGGAACAACATACTTTTGATATGATTTTCATTTAAAGGGATGCAAACATTTTTCTCATTTATAATCTATCCCAAGGCATAGTATCTTAATAGTGTATCTTTTCTGAGTTAGATCCAGATTCACAAGTACAACTGAAACACTCAACACAATCTTGTCAGCAAAGGTTAAAAATCATCTTTTGTTTTTACAAAAGAGGTAAATCCTTAATAGCCAGCCCTTATGTGTTTTCAGAATCTTGTACTACACTGACATGATTGGCAGTCAGTTTTTTTCCTACACTTAAGGCTATAAAACTCTTGCAAATGCATTGCAAAAGAATTCTAGACCACTTAATGCAAAAAATAAAAAAAATAATTCTCCAATAAAAAGTAAATTTTATAAATGGTAGGAAATAGTATCTGTGGTAAGCTAATTGACATTTTCCCCTAATAAACAAATGTTACACAGAAACAGGAAACAAGTTATCAAATACAACAAGCTTATGCTATGTTTACATCCCTCATTTAAAAAAAAATAATTTCATCCTTTTCACATATTCCATCTGAAATTTACATTTTCCCATCAGGTTGGAGGAGGAGGATAATACTGTCCATAATTCCAAGGATTCTGATAATTGTACTGCAAAAGAAAAGGTAAACATCAGCTAGTACAACGGCCAAGTTTCAAATATGAAAATTAAAGCAACTATATTTAAGATAAGCATGTGTTCATTACTGCAATTCAAAGACTTAACTGCAAAAGGCAGTGTATTACACAATCTGGAACAAAGCTGAAGGGTGGTTTTTACTTTTTTGTTTTTGTTTTTTGGTACCAGGGATCAAACTCAGAACCTCGTGCCTGCCAGGCAGGCACTTACGCCACTGAGCTAAATCCCCGGCCCAATTTTTTGAGACAGGGTCTCACTATGCAGTTCAGGCTGGCCTTGAATTCACTTTGTAGCCCAGGCTGGTCTTGAACTCACAATGATCCTTCTGCCTCAGCCTCCCTAGTGCTGGGATTACAGGCATGCACCACACGCCCAGCTCTGTTTTTACTTGAAATACACTTCTGTTTAAATCTATGAACAAAAATTATGTGGACTCACTTGATACCAGGCACTGTAATTATATGCAGCTTGATTTGCTTGTAAATCACCATCAATCATCTGTGTAGATGATGAAGTTGTATCTTCTGTGTGTACTTTCTTTTCTTCTGGTTCTTCTGATCTATGTAAAAGATCAAAATGGAAACTCTGAAGACCCACAAATAAGATGACTGCGAACTACATACATTTGCTTTACTGAACATTTGCTTACTTTTGGTGATGGAGAAGGCTATTCTGGCACAAGCACGATAAGACGTAAAAGTGATGGACTAGAAGACACACAGTGACAAATGTATAGCTGGACAAATTCTGGGTAACAGGCTAAAAGCTAAACTCAAGAGTTCACCTTCTGTCTGAGGGACTGTTCAAAATCACTTATGCAAAAAGTGTCCCTTTGTCTTTGCACTGCAATGCATGCAACCTCTGTAATACACTAATTGCAGTCTACACTGTCGGCCCCACTGTGCTCTTCAGTGAACCCTCAACAGTGCCAACCTTCTCCAGTGAGATGGTCATAGCCCTTTCTGGTACAGCCCCCAGAAGACATTCAGCCTTATTTCTCACTCTACAAACCTACAATCCTTCAGTTGCACTGGGTCACATTTCACTGAGACATCACATGCTCATGCCTATGCCAGAGGTTGGCAGAACAGCATGGGGTCTGGATGTGACCTACACTGATGTTTTCAAGATTTCCATATAAAATCTATTTCTGATTTCATAAAATCAGACTATGTCTGCATAGTGTCCATTATTTTCTCCTACGTTCAGCTGGGGCTCACAGTCATGCCTGAGATGGAACACACTTCACCACGCCAGTAATATATGTCATTGCCAGCCTTGAATCTGGGATCCTTGCTCTTCGACTGTTCTTATGTCACTCCCTCAACTTGCAAGGCTCACGGTCTAACTCTGCACTCATACTAATGGTTTTCCGCCTCCCATATCCTCTCTGAGTTCAATGGATCAGGTTCAATATCAGAGTTTGTAATTCATTTTAGTATTTTTTTCCCCAAATCATGAAAATACCTAAATCACCATAACGAAATAGTTAACACTTACAATACTTCTCCTTCACATGTTCCCACTAGCTTGACCCACCAATGGTACATGCACAAACTCCCATGCCACCCAATGGGATGGGATAGTCATGCATGTACAGTACCACTGAGGGTTCAGAGCCACCCAGCAGCCACACACGAATACAGCCCTGTCGTGAATGTGTTAAAGGCATTCCACAATGAAATGTCTTCTTTGAAGCAGCCCTTCCTGATTAAGCAAGAAGTTACATACCCATTTTCCGCTTTTCTTTTTAAACTATCTTGTTCTTTTAGGAGTGTTTGATGTTCATCATAAGCATTCAAAAGCCTGAGAAGAAAAAAAAATTCTCTGGAATAAATAAAAACCAAATTTTATTTAAGATTTTAAGTTATTTCCATTTAGAGAAACAATATATAAATTTCTAAGTGACTTGTTTTTCTCATTTTTTTAAAAAAGTTTCAACTATAATCTTAGTTCTGATCCTTGAACTCTCCATATGTGTAACTGCAAGGGGCTTAATGACACCTTTGTGTTAAAAATCCAATCTGTCTGCCTATTACTGCCAATCACAATGTCACTTAGTTTTGAAGGTCCAAATTCCAAAACTCACTACTGGCAATGACCTACTATATCTGGTCTAAATTTTAAAGGTGCAGCAGTCAAAATCATGCTTGCAGGACAGGGATACAGGTTAATGATAAGAGTACTCCCCTAGGAGCATGCTCAAAAAAATCTTTTTTTCATATTTCCACTACCTCACAAAACCCTCCAAGCAGATATAACATTTATAAGGCCTTTAATCTGCTTCCGGTATTGTGTCCTCTCCTCAGTTTATCAGAATCCAGTAGTCACTAAAAATGAAGCTCCACATCTACTTCAAAGCAACAAATCTAAACCCAGCATGGTACATTGGGCCTTAATACTATTCTAGCAAGTTGAAGCAAAAAGATTTAAATTGGAGCCCAGCCTGGGCAAGACCCTGTCTTATACAAAAAAACAGTTAAGGCCTGGGTGTGCAGCTCAGTACAAAGGCACTGGATTAATCTCCAGCACTACAGAAAAACAAAAAAGGCAAATCCATTCACTTCTTAACATACACACATCTGCATTATTTCCGCTGAGAATTGTACCAGCCGACTAAAAGGTAAATTATGGGCCTCAGTTCTTTTGCATGCCTTTTCAGTACAAAATATACAAAAGGCATTACACACACAATATATGAGGTCGTTTAAGAGTGGAAGCTTTGAAGTAGGTTCTCATGCCCAGTCTCATGAAGTAATAGCCAAGTGAACTTAGAAAACCTGCCTAATCTCTTTTTAAAGACCTCTCTTCAACTATTAAAAGAACAGAACCTCTACTTATTATACTGCTATAAACTTTACATTAGAAGATTATAAAATATTTAGCATGATGCCAAGCATTTAAATATCAACTTTGTATTAGTCTAACTGAAATTTTACAGTCATCAAAAATATATACACAGGCCCAAAAGAAAGTTTCAGTTGCAATGAAAATCACTCTAAATAGACAAGGCACATGCCTAACAGGCTCTGGGAATATTTCCTTACTAGCGTAAGACTGGTACCTCGCAATACACTAGCTAGAATTTCTACTTATCTGTTTATTAACAAACTCAAATTCTTAAACTTGTCCTTTTCCCAAATCTAAAGAAATCCTTCTATCACCTTCATTGTTCAGTCTTTCAACAATGCAGAAAAATCAGGCCAGTTAAACATGACCTGTGGGACCACATCTACTCTTCTCCAGTCTCTGATAAAATGGCATTCCTATTCCAGATTAACCCCATCTACGTATCTGTAATGATCTCTGCAATGAATCTTTGTGTTCCATGGTATAATCTTTCCCATTTCACCATATTGATTGTTGCTTCCTGCATTCTGTCATTCACTCAGTTTAAATTATTCTAAAACCAGGGCATATTTTGAAGGAAACACAAACCATATGTCATCCTGTTGGGCACATAAATATTTATAAAACTCAACATCCTCTCATATATTGGAGAAAAAAGTCACCAAAGCAAACATTGTTAAATTTAACTATTTATGAATCTGTAACTATCAAATTCCCAAAGATATCAATGCTCATTTATCATTCAATGGACAATATAATTAAGACCTTACTTATTAACATCTGATCCAAAATCTTCAAGAAATTCCACTTTTCTCTGAGAAAATGTAATTCTCATTTTAATAGGTAATGAACCATGTATAGCTTTGTCAAAACAATTTAATATATTTTCTTCATTTTGTTTGAGGTCTCCGCTATATTCCATTTCAAGTAAATTGAGGTATAACTTTGTGTTCTCCTGTGTAAAAAGCAGTATTAATTTTTAAAAATATTTTAATTACAGCAGATATATTAAACACCTTATGTTTCAATTCAAAAAAATTCAGTAGTACAATACATCTCATCTTAAATGTTTTCAGCATACATCTAAAGGGGTAAAACAATTCTTTGTCACACTGATAGGTAGGGCTATTATCCCAGTATCTCCCAAACTACGTAAGCTGCTAAATGCCTATAAAAATCCTATATCCTATCTTGGGTTTAATATAACTTGATCTATCTTGACAATCGGAAAATAAAATACATTTTTTAAAAAACGGCCTCTATAACCCCAATAATTTGAACTGTTGTAGTATTACTGTATATAAGTACCTTAAATTGTAGGTAGAAGTGACTTGTTATAATCCTGTATCTTACAGATTTGACTACAGCTAAAAATCTAAAGAATGTGAATTTTCCAATACATGCCTTTCGTCAGCTGTTATATAGAAGGAAACACTGGAGAATCATTCGACTGCTACACTTGTTAAAAGTATGCTTTTGTTTATAAAGTACTCTCCCAGACCCTGTATTCTACTTAATATGTCGGTAAATTTCTTTTAAAATTTCTAACAGTTTCACAATGTCTGTAACCCTTTTTAATCAAATAATCTTAATGCTCACAAACAATTCAAGATAATTTCAGCACAAGTTTTAAATGGCAACATCAGTTTAGAGGGACTGTTGTCCTCATTTAGTAATAAAATGTATTACATACAGACCAAACTTTTCATCATAGTTGCCAAAGTGAAAAACCAACCACTGATCTTTATGGAAAATATTCTAAAAAACACAAATACATACTTTATCTCTTTCAATTGCTTCCAAAAGCACCTTTCTTGATTTGAGAAGATTTTTCTGTATTTTGAAAAGATGTCGGGCTAGTTTGATAGCATAAAACGATGATTCATTATTTGATCTGGCATTCTTAATAGCATCCTGAAGCAAATGTTCAGCTTCTTCCATATTTCCATGTCGTCGCTCTAAACTTACTCTTCGCAATCGAACCATTGCCAACCCCAGAACACATTCTTCAAATGTTCTCAAGATATTCCTGGCTTCATTAATATTACCTACAAATAGCAATTAAACATTTATGCTTTTGTTTAAACTTCCGAAATATCTTTTATACCAGGTATTGAAAAACATTAAGCTGGACACAATGACCCACACCTCTCCCAACACTTAGGGAGGCTCAGGCAGAAGGATCACAAGTTATAGCCTTGCCTGGCAACTTAGTTAAACTATATCTCAAAATTAAATATTAAAAGTAACAAGGGCCGGGGATGCAGCTCAGTGGTAGAGCATCCCTGGATTTGATCCCTACTGCATTAAAAAAAAAGGTCTATAAACTAAATCTAGCCTTCTGACCACTGTATTTTTAAAATAAAAATAGAAACAGTCACCTCTGTTATGTATTGTCTACCGCTGCTTATGGGCTACAGTGGCAAAGATGAGTTGTTAGGGAAGAGACGATATGGCCTGCAAAGGTAAAATATTCATATCCGGCCCTTTATTAAAAAAAATTTGCGGGCCTGGGATTTAGCACAGTGGTTCAAGAGCTTGCTTGCTAAGTGTAAGGTCGTGAGTTCAATCCCCGTTACCAAAATAAATAAATAAATAAAAGATTTGCCAAGCTCTTCTCTACAGAATCTTCAACACTCAACTCCTGTAATTTATCCCTGAAATAATGTCCCAAAAACATTAACTAAACTTCCTCATTCTTACCCTGCTGTTCCTCAAAGGCTGCCCAAAGCATATGCACCATGGGTTTCTTTGGGAGATGAATAGTACAAGCCCTGCTGAAGACGTGCCTCACTCCTTCGATGCTATGGTTTTCCATGTACTTGGCGTACTACATACAGAAAAAAGGAAATACTGAATAATTTACAGTTGAACAAGTCATTAAATAAGTGACAGAACGATAAAATTCTATTTTTAAACCCATTCGGCACCTTTATTGAACCACTAGACTAGTTTCTGTAAGGAAGGACGGAGAGGCAACGAGGTTGGCATATGCAGCAGTCAAATCTGGTTGCAAGCAGACCATCTCCTAATGCAACAGATATAGTTATATGAACAACATTCAACAGAAGTACAAAAAAAGGTTAGTCACTAGATCAATGTTTATAATGTATTCAAGTTTAATAGCATATGATTTTCTTACCTTAATCCAAAACTCCTCATAGAGGGCACATGATATGACACATCTTTCAAAGAGAACCACAACTCGTTCATGAGTTCCATTTTCAATTTCAAATTCTAAGTATTCTTTCCAGTTTTTTAATTGGGCCTTTTCCAATGGTTTCACATGAAAGTAAGGTCTTTTAATCTGCAATAAAAATTGTAACATGATAATGAAAGTAAACCTATACCAACTCCAAAATATCTCTAAGTACAGTAATAATAAAAATTAAAATATAAATAATAAACCAAGAGACATAGTTACCATACAATTATTTTAAATTAAAATTTCTTAAATTCTTCAGGTTTTATAAATGGAATAGAATACATTTTCTGTGTATTCGTTTTGATAAAATTACACTTTTTTTTTTTTGGTACCAGGGGTCACAACCTCATGCCGGTAGTACCAGGCAGGCGCTTACACCGCTGAGCTAAACCCCCTGTAATTACACACTTTTTTATGTACAGGAAAATTTATTCCTTACTGATTTTGTTTGTTTTTTGAGACAGGATCCTGCTTTGTAGTGTAGGCTGGCTTTGAGCTCACAGCAATCCTCCTGCCTCAGCCTCCCGAGTGCTAGGATTACAGGTGTGTGCCACCATGCCCAGCTTGATGAGTATTTTTAAACTGAACAACTATACCATAGTGACAGAAAGCAGTTCAGTAGTTATCTGGGGGCAAGAAATGCCTGGAAAGTGACCAAGGGGACCTTTTATGTTTTGGTAACAGGAATCAAACTCATGACCCTGCACTTGCCAAGCAGACAATGTAGCTGAGCTATGTCCCCAGCCCAAAAGGGGACCTTGTGCAGTGACAGAATAGCTTGTATCTTGACTGTGGTGCCAATACAGTGCACATACATTTATCGAAGGCTATTTTACAGCCAGCTACAAAAGCCCATACATTACATGTTCCATTAATGTGGAAAGGCCACTACAGGAAAAGCCACAGAAATAATAATTCTTAGTGGTACCATGGAACTAGGCTTAGAGGTGTGGAGGTTAGTAGGTAGACTACAGGTGAGCTAACAGTAAAGGGTTTCTTCAAGTGGTAAGAATGTTCTAAAATTGAATGTGCTGATTACACTTATCTGTGAATACACTACGAAATTCTGAACTGTATATTTTTTTTTTTTTTTTTTTTTTGCGGCACCGGGGATTGAACTCATAACCTCGCGCCTGCCAGGGCAGGCGCTTAAGGCACTGAGCCAAACTCCCGGCCCTGGTTTTTTGAGGCAGGGTCGCACTATGTAGCTCAGGCCGGCCTTGCGCTCGTGTTGTAACCCAAGCCGGCCTCGAACTGACAACGCTCCGCCTACCTCAGCCTCCCGAGTGCTGGGATTAAAGGCGTGCGCCACCACGCCCGGCTTGAACTGTATATTTTGAATGAGTGAAGTGTATGTCATGTAAATCATATCTTAAAGCAGTAGGAAAAAGATTATTAAAATTATGGGGAAAATTCATTTTGCTATATATCTAAAATGGGTACATTTTATTGTGCATAAAGTACAACCCAAAAAAATGATTTAAAAAACTGAATTGGGCTGGGTATGATGGCACACGCCTGTAGTCTCAGCACTCTGGAGGCTGAGGTCGGAGGACTGCTGCAAGTTCAAGGCCAGCCTGGGCTACACAGTGAGTTTAAGGTCAGCCTGAACTACATAGCTAAACCCTATCTTAAAAAAAAAACAAAAAAACAAAAACAAAAACAAAAAAAAAAGAAAGAAAGAAAGAAAGAAAGAAAAAAGAAAAACTGAATTGGATAAACAGAAATCTTGAAGATGCAATCTGAATTTAACAAGATTCCAAACTGATAATGGAAAATGTTAACACAAAACAATGAAACACATAGCTAGCTATTAGATACACAAAAAGGAAAAGTAAACAGACATTGCTAATAAAACTCAAAATATATTATTCCTATCTTTATTATGTGAAGACCATTTCAAAACAAAGTACTTACACCTTCTTCAAATGTCCACCTTTTACTAACTTCATGCTCATTATAATTAAACATTTCTTGATGAATTTCAATGATCCTGTGTCTCATGTTCTCTATTTCAGTTATTAGCTTGGAATGAAAAAGAAAAAATTGAATTTCATAAGTAACATACTGAAAATGTTTCAACATCACACTTATATTAAAGTATTATCCAGATACTTTAGTCTTACAATAGTAGTGGTTTTATAATTATTAATTTTCTTTATATCTGTGGTATTGGGGATTAAATCCAGGCCTTTTTATTGACAAGTGATCTATTGCTGAGCTTCTTTCCCAAGTCTTTTATTTTTCTACGTTTTTTAGATCTGGGCTTGATAAGGTGCCCAGGTGGCCTTGAATTTTCAATCCTTCTGCCCCAGATTCCCAAGTAGCTGGGATTACAAATGTGTACCACCATGTCAGCAACAATTATGTTTTTAACTAAAATTTTAACAAAATGTCCTAACAAACCTTCTTATTTTTAATAGAGTAGCAGATCACAACCTAGGCAAAATACTCATTCTAAAATAAGTTGTTTCTAGGTATCTCACTGTAAGATAGAAAAAAATATATTTAAGGTGGAGAATCTAAGTACTAGGGATCCAACCACCCAGGAGCATGCTTCCACTGATCTACATGCCCAGCCCAACTTAGATTTTTTTGAGACAGGGTTTTGTGCTATATAATACAGGCTGGCCTCCAACTCGCAGGGATCCTTCTGCCTGGGCTTCCCAAGTGTTGGGATTACAGATGTATACCATCATGCCTGGCCAAACTTAAGTTTTTGAGATAGCATCTCAGGAAATCACCAAGGTTAGACTTGCACTTGTAATCTTCCTACCTCAGTCTCCCCAGCAGCTAGGATTACCATATCTAGCTGTTACCTTAAATTTATATTTAATCCATAGACACTAAATGTCAGCTACTCAAATTGATCATTATTACAACACATGTAGTCAAGGGTCTAGTTTCTCATGCAATAAACAACTTTTGAGTAAATCTAGTTACCTTTGCTGGGTCAGTTATATCTTCAATTCCTGAGGGTAGATCATCACCAGGAGGACCATCGTCACCACTATGTCCATTTACAGAAGCTAATTCCCTTCGCAGCTGGATAAACTGTTCACCAGTTAAAAGATCTCTTGGCAAGTTATTCTGTACATGTTCTTTAAATCTAAAGGGAGAAATGAAGTATATGCTCTATATTTACAACATAATTTGAAATTTCATGTTAAATAACTATTACATATATCTTTCAAAGTAACTCTGGTATAAAGACAAAAATAAAAATATCATAATCTTTTCATTTCTTTCAATACTGAAACCTACCACTTGATAAAAGTCTGCAGGCATTTCTTTCTTGCCTTGGCAGTGGAATGGAAAAGATAGGCACAAATTCAAATCTCAGTTCTGTGTGTTATATGACATAAGAGAAGTGTTTCTTTCTCTACACCTTAGTTTCCTTATCTGCTCATGGGATAACAATTAGCTCACAAAGTTACCATAAAATTAAATGTAGTAATCTGTATTAAAACATAAACAATCAACAAATGTTGAGTTCTTTCCCACATACTAAACACTGGATTACGTGTACACTCAAGTCAATGTAATTGTCCTAATAAAGTAAGATTGCCTCTTACATGCAAAATTAAATGAATGTCTGTCTGACAGTAAAGTCTCTCTCCAGATAATATCTTGAGCATTTAAGAATGCTAAACATACCTTACTTTTAGAATTTTTTTTCCCCTCCTTTGGATTCTGAGTTACCACTTTATTACTGATTTTTCTCCAAATTTCGGATTGCTTCTTGATCTCTTATGGTTCCTCCTTCCAACCTGCCCTAAATTATTATCAAGAATTTTACTCTCCAATTTGTTCTCTTGTTTTTATATATTTTCTGGCCAATGTCATTAATACAGCTTGAAAATATAACATTCAAAAATATTATATTAACAATACAACATTCAAAGATACAACATAACCAGGCGTGGTGGCGCACACCTGGAATCCCAGCACTTGGGAGAATGAGGCAGGAGGATCACCCTGAGTTTGAGGTCAGCCTTGGCTACCTAGTGAGCTCAAAATCAGCCTGAACTACAGTATAGCAAGACCCTATCTCAAAAACAAAAGACAAAACAAACAAACGAACGAACAAAAAAGGCAAATCCTTCTCCTAAATTCTAGATTAGTATATCCCAATTACAAACATGACAGACCCCTTCCAATTAGGTTAATCCATACAGAAATTTTAGAAGAAAATGCCATTTCAGTATTTTATTCATATACATATATTACAAAAAGATTTTTTTAATTCACATCCCCAGGTTGGAGAACTAACTTCAATTTACCACAGGAGTTGTCTATACAGCAATTCTTTAAGTGCCTCAGGGCCCGGGATACAGCTCAGCCACACAGTGCCTCCCTGGCCCATGCTAGGTCCTCAGTTTGATTACCGGTTTAAATAAATAAATAAATAAATAAACACAGTGCCTCATCTTCATTTGAAAATTTATGCCCTCAGCATTTCAACTCTTGATGGTACTGTCAACCACTGAGTTTCCTAATCTATTTCACCTAGCTTACTACATCCCACTGAATACCAGGTCCAAATGAGTCTTCTCCTAAAAACATAACGACCAGCTCACTTCTCACCTGCATAATCAAAATGGTCTGCAACCCCTCTGCGTCACACTCCCATTCTCAACCCAAAACTGCTATTAGAAAGGCTTTTTTTTTTTTGGCACCAGGGATCGAACTCACCAGGCAGGTGCTTATGCCATTGAGCTAAATCCCTGGCCCTATTTTTTGAGACAGGGTCTCATTATGCAGTTCTGGCTGGCCTTGAACTTGCTTTGTAGCCCAGGCTGGTCTCGAACTCAAAACAATCCTACCTCAGTCTCCTGAGTGCTGGGATGAAAGGCGTGCAACACTTCATGTGACACCACGCCTGGCTATTACATGTTTAGTTTTTAAAGAAAATACTAAATAACATTCCAGAGCAATTATGCCATTTTATATTACTACTAGCAAGATGTTATGGGTGACACATTATGTCAACTTGAGAAGTTTAAAAGTTTAACTAAAAGACTCAGCAGGCAGCCAGGGTTCTTACTTTGTAAACATCCCCATCCTGCGCAAGAGGAGGGCAAGGAGATTTTGTGAGAAATGCTATTTTAAAACACGCATAAACACTTTGGGAAGCTGAAGCAGGAGGATCAAGTTTGAGCCCTGCCTGGTCAACTGAGCAACCTGAGACCCTGTCTCAAAAAAAAAAAAAAAAAATTACAAAAGCTCCGCATGAAGGCCCTGAGTCACTGGGGGTAAAAACAAAGGCAGACATAACACTAAAAATAGAAAACACAGCTCTCTCCTGCCAAAATCACTTTCACGCTTTTCACCTTTCAACCAGGCTAAAATCTAATACCCTTAGATAAAATCTTTCATATTCTGACTCAGGACTACTTCAACTTGATTACTAAATATGGCTGCCCATATGCCATATGCACCAAGCTTGGTTTTTCTTTTTTATTAAGACAGGACTTCTGTATTACCCATGCTAGTCTTGAACTCATAAGCTCAAGTGATCCTCCTGGCTCAGCCCCTCCAGAGCCTGTAGGATAGGTGTCTGCCACAAGATACAGGACATATAAATGCAAAGCAGTGCTATCAGTACTAATATACCTAAGTACAGGTACAGTGGTAGCACAAATGACAGAACAGATTTCTCAACTTGTGAACAGGGAAAAACTTCAGAGAAGACAATTATGTGGTAGTGAGAAATAAGAGTTCACCAGCCCAGCCAAGTGGAAAAGGTATTAGTTATAAAAGTATAAAATATTCCTTTATAAAGAAAACTACCATTATTTTGGCATATCTGAATTAGAAACTATGAGGGATGAATTGTGAGCCATTAGACCACATTATGATGTACAAAATGAATGTTGAAGATTTTAAATTAGACATTAGCTTAAGAGATAATAGTCCACAGCCAATACGGAGACAAGTCAATATGCAAGGCTACGTTAACAGAAGTATTTCTATTACAGCACTTAAGTATTTTTTTTAAATATATGCCTCCTCCTTTATACTTCTGGCTAACTTGAAAGCAAGACCATCCACACACAGTTTCTTTAGATTTTTTTCCTACAATATAAAATGGGTTATCAAGTAATATACAACAAGTGCCACATAAATGACTTCAATGAGGGGGCACCTGTTAGGCAAAAGAAACTAGTTCAGTGGTTCTCAAAAGAGTTAACTGTGTAAACGAGTTTGCACAAAACTAAGATTTATTTACACGATGACTACTTGGGGGTTTGCTATAAACTGATAAAGAAAATAGCTCTCCATATAGGAAGTGAAAAACAGCTAATGACAGAGCAAAAATAATATAATCTCACTAATTTCTATTATAAACATCTATTCATTTCGAAAATAGCAGAGAGCATCTCAGCTACTTGGAGAATCACAAGCTCAAGGCCAGCCTGAACAACTCAGCAAGACTATGTCTCAGAATAAAAACTAAAAAGAGGGATACAGCCCAGTGTTAGTGTACCCCTACGTTCCATCTCCAATACTGGGAGTTTTTAAAAACTGCACAGGAGGATGCTCATCTAAAAAAAAAAAAAGATTGAGGGCTATGGGTGTAGCCCAGTGGTTGAGCACTTGCCTACCATGAACAAAGGCCCTGCGTTCAATTACCATCAACTTAAAAAAACAAGATCTGGAGACTATCAAGAATTTCTGGGCCACTGTCTAAGCTCCAACTAGCTCCCAACCACTTACTAACATTGTGCAAACATAATCTCCCTGTTACTACACTTTCCTAAGAAAGGAGTTAATAATAACATCTACTTGATTGCACTGTGTGTTAAGGACTGAGTGAACAATAAAGCACTCAGTACAGTGTGGGATATGGTAAATGTTTGTTTCCTACACATAACTTCTTCTCGCCATGAGTAGGCAACTTTTAATCAAAGATTTTATCTGTAACCACAAAAGAATAAGAAAAGAAACCCTCTCTGGTGTATTGGTCCTTTTAATTACTTTCATAGTCAACATGCATACTTACCAAGCACTTTCTAAGTCTTACATTAATAATATCTTTCAACAAGTATCTGCCTAGGACATTATAACCTCAAAATCAGTCCACCTCCCCCATTCCATCAAAAGTAGAGCCAGTACATTTATACCTACATGATTCCTCTTTCTAACCTGAGTTTACCTGACTTCTATTTCTAGCAGTTGGTCCACAGAACTTTACAAATGCTTTAAGTCTTCTATTTTTTGTAATACAGAATTTAGAAAATAACTTAAGTAAAAAGTACCTAAATTTGCACAATATAATTCATAAAAATTATGACAATTATATAGAAAACATGGTAGTGAAAGCAAAGGCACAGCCCTCAAGCTGGTCTCACATATTAACAAAGACTTCTGGGCACTTATCAGTGGGATGCTTTGCACAAAGCAGAAAACAATATGGAAGTCACAGTACACAGCACACTCTTAATGGTAATCATTACAATGTAAATCATAACAGGAAATCATGGTGGGAAACTGACATGGAATGATACTTGATTGCCTGAATACAGACAGCCCTTTATATATAAAATAAATCCTTCTTTGTTTTAGGTATAAGATGTTTGCAAGTAAAAGGAATAAATGTGCAATCATTAAGTTTTAAAAACATAAAGTGGGTACGGTAACATGATCCTTTAACCCAGCTACCTGGAAGGCTGAGGCAAGAGGAACATAAATAAAAACCAGTCTGGAACCAGGCGTGGTGGTGCACGCCTTTAATCCCAGCACTTGGGAGGCTGAGGTAGGTGAAGCATTGCGAGTTCAAGGCCGGCTTGGGCTACAATGTGAGCGCAAGGCCAGCCTGAACTACATAGTCCAACCCTGTCTCAAAAACTAGGGCCAGGAGTTTGGCTCAGTGGCTCAAGCGCCTGTCTGACAGGCGTGAGGTTGTGAGTTTGATCCCCCGTGCCACAAAAAAAAAAAAAAAAAAAAAAAAAAAAACTCTGTCTGGGCAACACAGCACAAACAGATAAAAATAAATAAGTAAGTAATAAGCATTTATAATGTGTCAGGTACATTAATTTAGTACTACAAATAAACTTAGCTTCTAGTTTCTCAATCCTTCACCACTTTGAAACAGCTTACAGAAAAATGAATTCCTCTGTTTTCTCATAAGTAAAATGATAAGGAAAACTTTCTATATGAATACAGCAAAATTCTTAAACATTTCATAAGATATAAAGAAAAATATCAAAATTTAAATGTACAAAATGTGGTTATCTAGCAAGAAAACTTATTCTGCTTCCATCAAATAAAACATTACAAATCATTTTAACAGAATCATTATGAATTAACCTGCATAACCAAAGATTTCTCAAAGATTAGATTTGTCAACCTACCTCTGAAAATGATGACTATACAGCTGCGTAGGAATACCAAGAATACGATCATATATAGCAGTAACTTCTCTCAGGTTTCCCTGTTCATTTTCCCAGTTGACATACATTTCCCACAGTCTGTCAGATCGGAAATCTGTTCCTGCAGCTAGAACAGCATGCTCAAAAGTTCTGAAAAATTAAATTACTTTTAAGTTATCTTTCCAAACTAAAATCATTTTAATTGTTTCTAAATGCAGAAAATGATGCTAACTTCAAAAAAATATTCAACTGCTTCCTACACAGGGTTAAAAAGTTGAAGGAAGCTGTGGGCAGTGCTCATCTGTAAGCCCAGTATTCTGGAGGCTGAGGCAAGCACGTAACAAACTCAATCCCAAGTTCAGCAAGGTGAGACCCTGCCTTAAAATTTTAAAAGATTTAAAAATAATTTTTAAAAAGTTTGGGGATATAGTTAAGCACACACCAATGGGTTCAATCCCCAGTACTGAAGGCCAGCTTAAAAGAAGAATGCATGAAAAATGATAAAGGAAATAAATACACGTCTTATATAATTTTATCTTTTTGGGGGGAAAGGGAGAAGGCAATACAGGGGATTGTGTCCAGGTTCTCACATATGCTAGGCAACCACTCTATCACTAAGATACATTTCCAGTCCATAATTTTACCTTAAATAAAATTACACCATAAAATGTACATATTGTAAACAATAGTGACCCTGCAGACACTTAGGTTGTTAAACTTGAAATATACAAAGTACAGATTCATTTATGTACGATGACAAAACTAAAGTAAGAATTTAAAGAGGCAAATTTTACTTCAATGTAAGATCAGTTTCTGGCAAAAGTCAGTCTCCAACAAAAAATCCAACTGCCTTGTAAGGTAATGAGAAGCACAAATGTATTTTAAAATTCTCAAAGGTCCCTCCTAATACTAAAATTTCTTGAAGTTTATTTCAAAATCAAGCACTGTAATTTAAAATACCTAGCTCATTTCAAGAGATTTTTGTATGCAATTTTAATGACTGGATTTGATATTGCAATAAATAAAACTCTTGAATACATATTTTCAAAATAAATACCTTAAAATCAAAAAGAATTTTTAAATATTATAAAACTACATTCCCTAACTTAACTTACCACTTTAAAACAATCCCATCAAAGCACTAATGAATTCTGGATGAAATTACACTATTTATCTAGCATTAAAAATACAAAATAATGAGCCGGTTGTGGTGGCGCACGCCTTTAACCCCAGCACTCAGGAGGCTGAGGTAGGAGAAGCATTGTGAGTTCGAGGCCGGCTTGGGCTACAATGCGAAGACAAGGCCAGCCTGAGCTACACAGTGCGACCCTGCCTCAAAAAACTATGGCCGGGAGTTTGGCTCAGTGGCTTAAGTGCCTGTCTGGCAGGTATGAGGTTGTGAGTTTGATCTCCGGTGCCACAAAAAAAAAAAAAAAAACCTCATGTAAAAGGACATTGCAACAGTCATGTCCTGAAATATATCAAAAAAAACCTAGGACATTACAGTAACTACAAGTATGGTAATTGGAAAATATATCAATGTAACAGTGCCCCCCACCAAAAAAAACCAGACTGACATATTTGTGAAAGCTTGCATATGATAAATGAAACATTTTAAACCAACACAGAGGCCATTCATGGACAGGGGTTAGAGAGAACAACGGCCGCAGCACCAAACAAGCCCAGTCCGAACCGGCACCATGCCTCAGGCGGACTGGGAACAGCCAGACCCCAGCCCCTTTTCCAGTGCGAGGGCTGGCAGACAAGAAGTAGCCCCACCCCCTGCAAAGTGACCAGCTTATCTGAACAAACACAGGCTGTGGTGATTGCTATCAAGGTGAAATGCAATTGGATGCCTGTAGTGCTTTGGTATTTCACTAACATTGCAAGTCTAGGGCCAGTGATCTGATCATAGGTTCAGAGGTTATACCTAAGCAATGTGTGATCTGGGGGCGGTCTCCTTCTGAGGGTTGCAACCATTGTTGATTCCCTATGGTCTTGTTTTGAGGTCCTAGGTCATTTCCATTGTTTTGTTGGGTTGGGTTTTATTCTCTT
>RJWM01027914.1:0-25808 GCA_004363535.1 Dasyprocta punctata | reverse complement strand
AGGAGTTGAGATGGCCCCACAGAATGAATACAGATTTCACTCTGAGCACAGGTTTTCCTTTGACCTGCTGTCTTGCATCATATACTTTTCGTTTGTTTAACTGAGACAAAGTTCGCTTACCAAAAGGCATCACTTTCACCACTTTAAAGCACACAGTTTTTAGGTGCTTTTTAATCTGTTCCCAACGCTGCGCAATCACATATTTCTGAAAACCTCTTTCCTCTTTCCTCGACTTGGTTCTCCCCCTTCTTTCCACATCTCCATCCTCTGCCCTGGGTGAGGTTGTCAAGGAAGCCACAAAACAAGCGGAAAAAGAGAAGTGTGCTGTCCCACAGTCACCCCGGCCCTGATGACCTGGAGACAGTGGCTTCCAAGGGGAGGGAAGGACAGCTCGGGAGTGCTGGGCCAGGAGCGGAGGGGAAGCTGCACCCTGGGAGACCACTGGCAGCGGAGAAGAGGGAGCCCCTCGGCTGCCCTCTGGAGTGGGAGCCAGGAAGAGCAGAAACTGCAGGCGACACCACTGTGACTGAAAGCAATGCTTGACCTGGAGCAGAAAGTGAAACCAGGCACAGGGAAGCCATAGCCTGGCCCCTAAAGTCAACTCTTGTCATCTGCAGTAGCTGCTGTCGAAAGACACCCCGTGTCACATGTGGACAGGGAGCAGGCAGCTCCTGGCGAGAGCAGTGTGACTAACGCCCGAAGGAAGCCCGGCGCCACTGAGCGCACCACCGAGCACATGCATTCTCTCCCGGAGGTGCCTCTCGCCTTCTCGCACTTAGCACCAGGAGACAGCACTTCCGGCTGACTCCGGGAGGCCACTTCAAACAATGACATCAACAGAAAGTGCAAAAACTCCACAGTGTGGCCCGGGTCGTGCAGACCGCACTTGTTTATGGAGTGAGAGCCCTGGCCACAGTCCGGGCTGGGACACCGCACGCACCACGGTGGGTCTTCGGTGACTGCGTCTGCAGACGGCTAGGGAAGGGCTCCATTAACTGCCAGCTACAAAAACGTTTCAGCGAGTAAAACTCACAAACATAAAGTCTGCCAGGGAAGGAGACTGACTGCCCCCGTCACAGAGTGCTCCTGAGTCAACTCGGGCAGATGCTCAATGCAGGGGTGAAGTCATCTCATCACAGACAGTTAGCCTGTCGGCCACAAGAACACAATAAACGAACTATTTGAAAGCTTATTATAAATGTATTTTAGTATTTGCTATTTTACCAAATGGAGAGCAATGCCTTGCCACCAGACAAGCCGCAGTGCTGCAGAGCCGAGGGGCCGGTTGGTCTCGGACCTTGATTTGCGTTTACCACGGAAGAGCCACGCTCCGCCCTCACCCCCACGAGACTGCTCTGAGGATGGGATGTGCCTGTGGGTGTGAACGCACTCTGCAGACATCGTTTCCCTGGGGTTTCCCACCTTTTGAGTAACGCAGTAAGTGTTAAGTGGCAAGTGTGCTTACCTGTACCCAAACACAGCTATCCACGGCTTTTAGAACCTTCACGTAGTTAACAGGGAAGATTTCTACCAGCAAAGTTAAGCACTTTGATCCTACAGGAAAAAGGAGGCTTTTAGTAATGAATATTTGTGAGCATGCATTATCTCTTCCAAAGCATACGGGGGGAGAAATTGTTGGCGAATCCCATTACACTGACTGTAAACTAGCAAAACAATTCTCTCATCACCATGAAGTCCCTGGAGATGAAATAAACTGTAATTCCATCCCCAGTTCCACTCTTCAGGGACATGTGCAGCTTTTTTTGAAGACACCAAAAGAGCAACCAGCTTAGCAAATGATCTGCTCCCCACATCCTCAGGTATCCTAATGATGCTATTTTACTGTGCGAAACACTGGACACCAAAGAATGCAAAGGTCCAGAGGGAAGGCTTTGACCAGCCCTGGAAATAACAGCAGGCATAAGGGAGAAACATATTAACTTAAGTACGAGCGGTTTCTGAAATCAAAGATTATTAGTCTTGGGGCTGGGGATTTAGCTCAGTGGCATAAGCACCTGCCTGGTAAGTGCAAGGTCATGAGTTCGATCTCCAGTACCAAAAAAAAAAAAAAAAAAACAATTATCAACCTATGAGCTCTTGCCAGCAATGCACGAGGATGCAGCAAGCTGGATTCTAGCATGCCTCATTTCTCCCCTAATTATCATGATTCTGAGATTCACAAATAGGCATGTGTGAATTTTCTTTTTTATTTTAAAGTGAAAGAAACAGAAAAATCAAGAAGCAAACAAACAAAAAAAGAACAACAAAAGCAAAATGACAATGACAACAACAACAACAAAAGTAGAATTATAGGATTTCAAAACAAGATGATAGGAATTTAACCATGGTTGTTATCTTGCATATTGTTATCTTCAAAGTGATTGCTCAGGCTACCAGATACAGGCCTGCAAGATTGATCAAACAATATAATTTTCCTTTGAGCAGTTTCTTTCCCTTTTACTATCTCTATTGTAACTTTTGGATCTTATTTATTCTTTCAGTTTCTTACACTATTGAGACAAGACAGTGTTTACACACCCAAGTCTGATTTATTTCACTTACGAATATGGCTTCTAGTTCCATCCATTTACTTATAAAAGTCTCAAGTTTATCCTTCTTTCTAGCTGAGTAATACTCCATTGTATAAAAATATCACATCTTTTTTACCCATTCCTCAGTTAATCGGCATTCGAGTTGTTTCCAAGATTTAGCTATCACAAACTGTGCTGCTATAAACATGGGTGCACATATATCGCTGTGGTATGACACTGACATGTCTGACTTTTGAAAGTGTAAGTGTGTTCTCTACTACATTAGCTACTCCTTAAGGAACAGTAATTATCCTCAAGTTTATTTTGACACGTCTTAAACCACAATGGGGGCCGAGGTGTAGCTCAGTGGCAGGGCACTTGCCTGGCATACGTGAGGTCCTGGATTCAATCCCGAGCACCACAAAAGCAAGAGACAGACAGACATCACAGGACGCAGGCCAGGTGTGTGGAGGGTTCCTGGCCATTCACTGACCCTTTCCACCACAGCTCACAAGTCCCTCTAGGCTTTTATGTAGAAATAAACAACGCCCGATTCAGTCTCCCTCCAACCCTGCAGGACAACAGCAAAGTGTGAAGATATTCCTGGTGCACAGGCAGACGCGTAGCTATCAGCAGGACAGCAGCTGGGTTTCCCACAGGAACAGTGAGCAAGTGGCACTGATGGTGACCACTTAGGGCCTCCATGTCACATCTGAGCAAATGGCACAAAAGATAGCAATGAGGAGGAAGTGCCTGGCTTGAGTGGGCGACCACGGATACCCACATTTAGGTCCAAGCTTCCGTGCCCAGGATCAACCCTAGAAAAAAGGCGCTGCCTTGAACGTGAACTCTTAAGACTCCAGAATAATCTGATGCTCTCCCGAGGACTTGCTGAATAGCAATGTACAAACTGGAGATGGCAAGCAGCCTAGCATCAACACCATTTTTTGATATTTAAGGAAGTAACCTCAGGGGGCTGGGGATTTAGCAGGTGCGAGGTTGTGAGTTCAAGCCCTGGTTATCCTCCCCCCTCAAAAAAAGAAAGTAACCTCAGCCTGGTGTGGAGGTGCATACCCCTAATTCCAGCACTCTGGGAGGCTGAAGCAGGAGGAGAGGGAATCTGGGCCCAGCCTGGGCAACTTAGCCAGGGAAGTGGCTCAATGTAAAGGCCCTGAACTCTATCCTCAGTATGCCAAGGAAGGGAAAGGAAGGAAGGAAGGAAAGAAGGAAGGAAGGAAGGAAGGAAGGAAGGAAGGAAGGAAAGAAGGAAGGAAGGAAAAAGAAAGGACAAGACAGCAAGTAAGTTATTATGTGGAATTACAAGCATGCAACTACAGAACGCAAAGCAAATGTTTGGTAAGTGAGGACCTGTAGTTTAGGATAGTAACCTGGCGAGAGGATTTCGCATCAGTTCGGAAGGGCTGTGCTCCCGACAAGTAGGAGAGAAGTGAAACTGGGAATCTGCTGGGTGACTCAAAACCTGGCTCCAGAAATAAGAACGCCACTGACGTTGAAGATACTCACGAAGAAAAACGGACTGGAAAAGCTCTGTGAAAGAGGAAATGAGGGAGAAAGTAATTTTCCCTCCTGACATGTCACTCCAAAACTGTGTCACTAAATTCATACATTTACAAACTGACATGGGATTATTTTATTTCTTCTCCTAAAAGTTCACCTTTTGCAACTGGGGAGGAAAAACAAGTTTATCTTTCTTTATGGCAAAGTAGTGCCATGTCACCTCTAAGGTACCTTCCCGGAAGAGTTAAAGACATTGTGATCGTGACCCATATATACCCACGTGTACGGCAGCACAAGTTCTAACAGCTAAATGTCCATCAACGAATGAATGGATAAAGAAAACGTGGTATTTATACACCATGGAGTACTACTCCACCATAGAGAAGGGTAAACTTGAGTCATTTGTAGGAAAATGAATATACCTTGAGACTATAATGTTAAGTGAAATAAATCAGAAACAAGCTTCAATAGCGTATGGCTTTTCTTACACAAGAAAACCAACTTTAAGTAAAGACCAAAATAAAAGACAGATAGTAGGAAATAGGGAAATAGATCTTTTGCAAGTGGGAAGGGGGAACAAGCGATGGAGGGAAGGGGAAGGGAGAGGATGGGGAGAAAGGAATGAAGATGGGTCATGTACAGGTGTCAGCTCCCCAGAGGGAACGTGTCATTATGGGCTGCAAACGTGAACTAATAAAAAATAAAAACTGAAAAAGATAAAAGGAAAATAGGCTGAAGAGAGGAGAAAAGATTTTTAAAATATATAGATATATAGAGAGAGAGATAGCTATAAAACAGGCGGGGCCTGGGAGGACATCACTGAAGGACAAGATGGACCAGGCAGGACAGGGGGACAGGGAGGGGGGCGTGTCCCACGTGGGTGAGGGAGCAGACAGGAGAGGGACAGCAGACCTGGAGGAGCGCCGCTTACGGGAGCTCCTGAGAAGAACCAGAGCCCAGGAAACACCTGGGATGCTGCACTGTCCCTAAGGGTGTGGGGCTCTGGAGGGTCTCGGGGGCACTGGGGCCTCAACATGTGCAGTCACCCCAACTGCTACCCAGCAGGATCTACTGTGCCCATGCCAGACACAACTCCACAGCGAGGGGTAGAGGGGATGGCTGGGTGTGGTCCCCTGTGCGAGGCCATTTTCTAAATCAAAGATTAACTCAGCCATGGGCACAGCCATGGGGAGAAGCTCTGTTGATTTGAACTCAGGACCTTCTGCTTGCCAGGCAGGCGCTTATGCCGCTGGGCTATATCCCCGGCGGAGACCTGTTGATTTAAAAAACCAAACAACTGGCGGTGGTGCACACCTGCTGTCTCAACACTCAGGGGGGACCACCAAGTCCAAGCACTGCCTGGTAACTGAGGGACTTAGCGGAGCCGGTCCCAAAATAAAAAAATTAACAAGGGGTTTTGAGTGTAGCTCAGTGCAAAGGCCTTGGGTTCAATCCCCAGTACTAGAGAGAGAAGAAAACTGCTTTGTAAGGTATGTGGATCAAAGATCTCCGCTTTATGTGAAGGATGTCACTGTCTCTTTTGCAGTGGAAAATCTCACGGTAAGTGAGAGTGTTAGCAACACCTGTGGCAACCCACGCTTTTCAGTCAAATGACTTAAAGGTCATTCATGGGCAGACAAATAAACCTTTCCAAAATATCTGCTCAAAGGACAAAACATTACGGTAGACCCTATTGCGCTGGCTCCATCATTTCTGAAATCTGAACTGAATGACACGAAACCGTCCCGTGATGAACGCCGGTGACTCCGGAAGGCGTCCTCTCCACACGAGCCTCTGCCTCTGTCTCTACTGGCATCTGACAGGCCCTCATGCGGAGCACATCCAAAACCAAACCCTTCTCTCCTACTCCCACTGCACATGCGCATGCACGCATGCGCGCGCACACACACACACACACACACACACGCACACACATCTGCAGTGAGTCATCCTTGACCTGTTTCTTTTTCTCATGTGCTGATCAACTCCAGGCACCAGTCCTGACAAATCTGTCTTCTAAATACTCTATGTCCAAATACGACCTCTTCTGCCTATTCCTGCCCCAGCTGGTGCCACCAGACTGTCTGAACAGCTCTTAGACCCAGCTCCCTGCGCCCCACCCCCATCCTCCTGCAGCCTGTCCTCCACACAGCAGCTACCGCACCCCTTTTATAAAGTAAGCCAGGTCACCCCTGCTCAAAGTCCACACTGATTCTCATTTTCTGCACAGCGAAGGCCCCATCTTTATGATGGCTTCTGGGGACCACAGGGTCGGCCTGCACCTCACCCCATTTTCCTTTGGCCTCAGTTTTTTCCATTCTCCCTCCTGACCACCCTAAGCCCAGATTCAATGCCCTACTCGATTCTTCCCTTGAGGTACTTGGGACTGAACCCCAGGCCTTCATGCTAAGCTACATCTCTGGTCCTTTAATTTTTTTTTTTTTTTTGACACAAGGTCTAACCAAGTGACTAAGTTGTCCAGGCTGGGCTTGAACCTGTGATCCTCTTGCCTCACTCCCAGAGTGCCAGCCTTGCTACCCTTGAATAGTGAATTTACCAAATAGAGTCTGGCTTCAGAGCCTTTGTGCTGGCTGTTGGCTCTGCCGCATAGGTGAATTCCCCCTCCCCGGTTTTAGATCAGTTTAAAAGTCCCCTAACAGTGTCTCCTCGGGTCATCTCCCAAATAAACATGTGGCACTCAAATCCTTGCCCTTAAATCTACTCACGAGAATACTCAAACTGAGAAGCCACCTCGGGGACAGGATTGCTCTAACCATGAGGGGTTGAGAACAAGGCCCTGGGGAGAATGAACCACAGGAGACCTCACCGGGGAAGGGCTATTATCAAATCAGCAGCTATCTTAGACCTTAAGCTGCTTGAAAGGATGATTATCTTTCTGCTCCTCGATCCCCTCCGATCACGGGTGCATCATTTCTAGCCACTCTTCCAGGTGACAAGTGTATGGGTAATAGACTGTCCCAAGGGCCTTGGGCAGAAAGCAAGAGGCAGGCAGGTCAGCTGAGGTGAGGCACTGTCACATTACCCCAGGCAGAGCTGGCATAGAGGGTGAGCTAGGATGTACACATGTTAGCTATGAGATGCCTAACGCAGTAAGTAACAACAGGCATCCTAACACCTCACAGAGGTGAGCAGATCTCTCTCACCATAGGCACTGATTCCCAAGACTGAGCAAACATACGCGAACGTGATTTACTGTGTCCAAGAAAACTTCAAAGCTGATCTACAGTACATTTTATAACATACACAGTCACTGTCCTGTGAGCTGACTGGCTTGTGGGCTGAGAATAAAGAACCCCACCACCCCCACAACCCCCACACCCCGCCAGGTAAGCAACCTGCTGATTCAGCCAACAGGCTAAGTTAATAGCAACTGAGGTACAAAAACAACTGAATACTTGTATTGTTTGATTAACTTTGCAGGCTTGGGGCCAGTAATCTGAGCATCGATTAGGAAGATAACAGGATGCAATATAGCAAATATAGGGGATTTCCTTCTGTCTTGTTTTTGAAATCCAATATTGTTCTCACTGTTTTATTTTGGTCTGATTTATTGTTTTGCTTTATTCAATGTTCTGTTTTGATTGACTTTATTCTGTTTTGTTTTATTTGATTTTACTATGTCTGATGGAATGGACAACTATTGTGAAGATAAGATATACTATGGTAGACACTGTTGATTTCCCATTATCCTGCTTTGAAGTTCTGTACCACTTTCACAGCTTTGTTTTAATTGGCTTTACTGTTTTGTTTTGTTGGCTTTTATTATCTTGAAAATAAAAATATACATATACAGTCACTAATGCCTATCACTCTGCAAGGCAATCAGGTATAGATGATAAACATCAAGTAAAAATTATAGTCACTGCTAGGGTTAACAAGACAATTATAAAAAAACAAAGGCTAAAATGAGGGATAAGCAGACCCAGGTGACACAGAGAACAAATCCAAGATTATACGTTGATGTCCAGTCACTCCATCCCAGGGAACACCAGAACTGAGGACTTTCCTTTCTTAGATAAAGGGGTTTAGGAGCCAGGAGATGGAGTCTATTTCCTGGTTTTCTCCATACTATGGGTCAAGATACCAATGTTCTACATCAGATTTTGCTTCAACCAGTCCAGCTCCACCTGATTCCAAGAATGACAGGGAGTGTTATGGCAACTAATAAAGGAGGAGGTAACAGCTATGGTGGCTCCCCATAAATAAGGGCAGGGAGAAGGTTTTGATCTAACATGTCCCCCAAGTCTCATGTGCTCAGAGGTGGGGCTTTTGGAAGGTAATTTGATCATGGTGGTACTATACTCATTGGCAGATTAATCCACTGATGAGTTCATGGCTGAATGAGCCGCTGGGAATGGGCCTGGTTGGAGGTGGTCACTAGGGCTGTGACCTGGGAGGCATATTCGTGCCCCCAGCTCTTCCCTCCTCTCTCTGCTTCCTATCTGCCCTGGGTGACCAGCTGGTCTGCCTGCCATTTCTGCCTTGGTGCTGGCTGACCATGGACTTAGACCTCTGAAACTGTGAGCCAAAATAAACCTTTCCTCTTATAAGTTTTGGATACCAGATATTTTGTCCCAGTGACAGCAAAGTTACCAGTACAGATAATTCAAATGATGAGATCTAGGGGGAGCCTCCCATCATCTCCTATCACCTATTTTGCAGAGACCCCTGAGAAAGTCCCACCAGGCTCAGTCCTGGTTCCCTCTAGGCTGGTTCCAAGGAGACATATGCGTCATGAAAAGTACAGGGCTGCCTCATCAGCCTCACATGGAAAGTACATACAAGGGATTTTCCATCACATGCAACCACAGGAGGACACATCTGAGTGGGCTTACAAAGGCGGGGATTTAAATGACAACTAAACAGATCAACTGGAAAGAACCCATGATCAGAGTGGTAAGGGACTAAAAAATGGTGGTCCGCAGGCAACTGCAGCCCACGAGTGAATACTGTTGCATGAGCAGGATTTTTAAAATATCTGCACCAACATGTACAGATTAAGACTTCTACATAACAGACCAGACTTCTCTGAATCAGTTGGAAAGCTGGCCCCACTGGATTTACTGCTCCATAACAGAGCGCCTCATGAGTAGCGGCCTGCCGAGAGAATCCTGCCCCATCACTAGTGCCGATAGCTCCACAATGTATTTTCATAGGGAAGAAATGTGCTTGGTTTCTACATAAAAACAAAAACAACAAAGGCACTTCAGTCTTCCTACACTCAGTCTACTCTACTCATGTATGTGGTCCCTCCAGTCATGGTACACGTCTGCTGTTGAAGCCCAGGACTGGATGACTTTTTGTCTGGGGCACTATTCATAATCCATTAGGTAGCAGTCAACACTTAACCAGATCATCGCTCTGGTTTCTCTTCAGATCCTGTACATCTTCCACCTTTTACTTAACCAGATCATCTTAAAAATAGTATTTAAGACTTGTCCAACCTTTCACACCAGCCCTCAGCCATGGGACTCCAGGGTGTTCTCAGTATTTATTTAGTTTTCACATGCTAAGAAGTTATCACCCAAAAACATCTTCTATTTACTGTTATATTAACTTTCTTTCCTTCTTCTGTGCTTAAAAGCAAAACATTTTAAAGTCTTTTTCATACTTCAATGACCACTGCCCTTTCATTGTAAAGAAGCTTGAAATTTGATTTAATCCAATAAATTTTCATCTATCCATATACATGAAAAAGTATAATTTCACTACCTGGTTGAAGCTCATTTCTTCTTCCTTCTTTAGTAGATTGAACTAAACTTGCAGCTAGTAGGGGAAAAAAATCCATTAGCATCTGACCCATATGGTGGCTTGTTAAAATTTAGTATTTTATAACTGAACCAAATGAGAGTTCAAAGGATCTGTCAGTGGAGCACTCAGGTAGAGCACAAAGGATTTATTTCTACACTTACATACTGCAGATTCTACATTTCAAGCCAAATTTCTCAAGAATATTTTAAGTCATTGTTATGGGATAATAAAATATAGCAAAATCCAATGCTTTGAACCCCCTAAAAACCCTTAAAAGATATATAGCAATAAAAGAGTTCAGCTTACCAAGCAAAGTTCTCTCACTGTTGACAGAGCAACTGACAACTTGCAAGTCTTTCTCAAAGGTATACAGATGCTATTAAAACAAAATGGTTAATTCGGAGTTTTATATCAAATAACAATTGTATGTAAATAAATTCCCAGTGAGCTCTGTACCAAGTATTATTATGGCAAAATGTTTTACTAAAGAACCCTCAACAAATTAGCTCATCCATGCTGAGACATTGGGACTTTTATATCTAAGAAAAACAGACCTGGCTTAGCACTGAAACTTAGTCACGAGCTACCAAATACAGTGGCTAAGAGCACAGACCTTGGAGCCAAACTAGGTCCACGTTCAAATCCTGACTCTGCCACTTGCTGTCGGTGTGACTGTGGACCAGGTATTCAACTCTCTGCCCCCGACCAAGAACACCATGGCCACTCTCCCGGGATTGGAAGGCTCATTCTCTTCTTTAACGTCAGATCTGTGCCTCCATACATTTAGAATCTTATAAATGTAAAAAACAGTTGGGTATTTAGTTTGTCTCCCACTTGTAAGTGTTACAACAATCCAATGAACTTCCTTTTTGAACTTCATCTTTGTGAACCTATGTAGGTATTTCCGTAAAATCAAACATCAAAGTGGGATTTCTGGGTCAAATTGTGCAAGTGTTGAATTCTTCAACTGAGAGCATCAGGAAACCTTCCCCAAATGAGCTTAAGCAAAAGGGAATCACAGAGCGGCTCCTGTGTCACCAAATCCAGTGGGAAAGAGTCCCTGCCTTAAGTGCCCACCCAAGCTCACTCTGTACTTGTATTCCACCGGCTCATATCACATTCACTCGGGCAGGGACCCCCAGGGTGGGCTCCTATGAGAGGGAGTGGACGAGATGAGAGAGGGTGAGGAAGAACGGTTTGGGGTCGTGCCTACTTGTACATAAGTGATATGCCACTTCCTCCTTGCTAGGAGAAAGGATGGATTATTCAGTCCAAACTTCAAAGAGTAAGACCAAGGTAGGGGAGACCACTTCCCCTACTCCTCCTACTAAACAGAGCTAAAATCCCTGGATATTACATAAAATAAACCTAAGAAGACTTTGAAAAGCAGAAAAACATAAGGCAGGGGCAGAGGGGTGGCGCTGGTCAGTAGAGAGCACTTGCCTAGCATGCAAAAGGCTGTGGGCTCAATCCCATGCACTGAATGGGGAAAAGGGCAGACAGGCTAGGGATGGAAGGCCTGGGGAGGGAGACGGTGGTTTTGCATCATGTATCCTAGATTTGAAGCGAAAGAAGAGAACACAGCAGAAACACTGATAGGAGCACACAGAAACAAACACATCCACACTCCAGCTAAGGAAACAGGAGAGGAAATCTAGCAAGACACAGAACTTTTAGACTCTACCTACCTTATTCCAAGCAAACACCACGGGGAAACATGCAACGCTGTTCTCACCTCGGCCAGCGAAGACCGAGCGGGAACCAAGACCCCAAGCGTGCGTAGCTGTGACAAAACCCCCTTCTCCCACCTGACCGAGTGCTATCAGAAAAGACCACAAAGAAAACCAGGCCTGTCATCCCCAACGAAGGCTCAGCGAAGCTGAGGGAATCCTGGACCCCACCCAACCTGGCCCTAAGGGGGAGCCCCTTGGAGCTGAGTGGAAGCCAAAACTCCCACTGCCACTCACTAAGAGTGAGGCCTCCGCCTCCTCCCCATCACCCCGGCCCTGCTGAGGAGAGGCCAGGGGCTGCCTGGAGCCCCTGACTAGGAAAAGCAAGGCTCTTCTCTCAACAGGCAAAGGGGTCACACAGGGGCCCTGGGCTGTAAACCCCGCCTAACAGAAGCAAGGCTGTGCTCCCCACTTCTGAGCCCACGCAGAACAGGAGAGCTGAAAGAGAAGACTTCAGTGAGGTCCAGCGTGCACACGTGGAGCACCAAGTGTCTGTGACACGACAGAAAACCGCGTGTCTCACTGAAACCAGGACACAATGACAGGCATGAACACTCAGAGGACAGAGCTGAACCACTCTGACACAGCCTTTTAAGCAGCCATTATAAAAATGCTACAATAAGTAACTATGAATAGCTTGGAACAAAAGGAAAAAAAGAGAAGTCTCAGCAAGGAAGTAGAATAAAGGAAAAAGAGGAAACCTTACAACTTAAAAATACAATAATCAAATTTTTTAAAAAACCCTGAATGCATAGATGCAACAAGAGGGTAGGGAAAAGGATCAGTGAATTTGAAAATAAAACAATGAAAAATTTTAAATCTAAACAAGAGAAAGAAAATTAACTAGGGGAAGGAGGAAGGAACAAAATGTCAGAGGTATATGAAAATATGACAAAAGATCTAACATTTGTGCAATCAGAAGCCATGCAAAAGGTATGAAGATGCAACAATTGATGACTGAAAATAGTCTGAATTTGGCAAAAGTCACCAAAATCAAGAAGACATTTTGGCTTCTGCCCTCTGTTAGTGCTGTCAAGACTGTGATGTGTGAGTTACTGCAAAAGCAGGTCTATTACAACAGCAGTCGTCGCCCCCCGCCCCAGCCCCACCACATTCTCACACTCTCTCTGCCATCTCCACCCTTCAGCAAGAAGACCTTCATCAGATAGGGGCCCCTTGCCCTTGGACTCTCCAGCATCCAGAACTGTAAGAACTAAAACTTTGCCCTTTATAATTAACTAAATCTCAGGTATTCTGTCATAGTGACTGAAAATTGCCTAAGGTAATGACTAAAGTACAGGAGTCAGAGTTAAGCATTTTAAAAAGCTAGTTAAATTTATCGTTAATTTATCCTTTAACCAATTTATGTAGGGGAATAATGTCCATATTTTGAAAATCAGCTTTATCACTGGAAAATAAATTTAAAAGAGCAGCTGCTATGGAGAGAACATATCACGATCACGCACTGAAAACACTTCCTGAATTCTTGCCACTCACAAGGCAGTCGGCTAAAGCAGTAGGGAGGAAACAAAACCAGTACACAAAACACCCCTTCCTGTTGGGCAAGTGCAGTCCCAGGAGAGCTGGACGCATCCACAGGAGACAGCAGTGCCCACCACAACCAGGCTGACAGAGGCCAGGCCCTCCTCTCACCTATCTTCCCAGAACCCAGAAATTAAACTAAAGATTGCACTAAAGCTGGAGATTTTGTCTTCTCTTTCCCAAGACTGTATACTGTGACAGGATTCGTCCTGACCACCACTGTGTGTCAGGCTCCTCACAGGGGAATCACTGTTGGATCAGTGAATAAGGGAGTGAGAGAATGCGGGAACGAACGAGTGTGAGAGAAAGGGATAGAAGAAGGGGAAAGAGAATTCACCAAGCAACACATTGGAACCCCAAAGAGTGAGGTGACCTAGGAGGAAAGTGGAGTTGATGAAGAATATTTAAATTCAAGGATGTCTAGTATTAAATTCCAAATTGTTTTTATGTAGGCACCAAGTGACTCCCCTCCCATTTTTCCCCAAAATGAGACAGACTTTGTCCGCATTGACCTATACCTTATGTGAGTAGTTTGGGGAAAAAATTAAGGGGGCTAAGTTTTGTAGCTGAGTTTTTCTATGCCAAGAATCCATGGATTTTTGAAAAGGAATAAGAAGCAAAAAAAGTAAGATTGAGCAGAGGTAGAACTCAGAGCTGGAAGTTATTATGAATGACATGGAGCATACAGATCTTAGAGCGGTCATTCAACTCTGTACTTTTTAAACAGAATATTAGAAACTTGCTTTGAGTCATTTTAACTTAAATCTCAAAAGACTGAGACTTTTGCTGGTATTTCGATTCAAACATGTCTGCACCTTTTTAAAGATAATGGAGCCAGGAAATAGTAAAGACATAGAGGAAGAGAAGGGAGGCGAAGAAATAAATTTCTAGAAAATGAAACTGGGATTTATGTCTAGAAAACAGGAATAAAAAAAGAAAATTTCAGAAGCAGTAAACCATGAATAACCTATAGCTTATAGTGATTTTTTTTTTACCTCATTTTGTCTGGTTTGGCAATCGTATAATCCAAAGACCACATTTCCCTTTTTATCCTACAAAAGCAAAAAAAAAAAAAAAGGAAAGAAAGAAAAAGAAAAACATCCACATGTCATTGTTTAGGAAGTTAGTTTGTCTCTAGTTTTAAAACAAACCTGTAGCAGTCACTCAACCAGTCACAGCACTTGAAAGGCAGCTTGCCATGCACGTCCAAAAGGAACAGGACCTGACTCAGCTAGCTGTCACTGGGGCGCAAGGAGCAAAAATGGTCAAAATCATGCAGCTCAGGGACCCTGTCCAGTAGGAATGCACAAGGTCAATGAGCCAGTCTTTTTGTGACTCTAATCGTAACTTTATGTGAATATATATGATGGATAATCAGCTCAGCCCCTGAAATTTTTGTATGTAAAACTCTCTAAAACATATCATTCTTTACACGCATTATCCTTAGTTACAACTTAATAATTTCTTTTAACCAAAAGGGGAAAAAAGCACTGTAAAGTAACTGTGCAGACCAAAGTGGCACTGGAAATAGCCTTTCACTGGTCCCTACCATAGTATACTTATCAGTAAAGCTTTTTTTTTCTTTAGAATCCTTAACATTGAAATGCTATTAAATAATAACTCCAATATCCAATTCTGAAGAGACAATCATATTGAACATGTTCTCAGAGACAAAAATTTAACGTATTAATTAGATTTAAATATCTTGACACTTTCCCTCTGGAATGAAGTTGTTCATTTATTCAAAATTTTTGAACTTCATATATGCAGTTTTATCTCATTTTAAAAAGAAAGCCCTGTGCTCAATCCCTAATACCGAGGAGGGAGAGAGAACCAGAGAACATTTCATGAAACAATTTTGGTCACATCCACACACCTCAAAACATAGTGTCGCAATTAAACACACAATGTGAAAGATTAGAGGTGTAGTACAGAATTCTATAAAAGTGATTAAAATAGTAATTTTTATGTTTTATATATTTTACACAATAAGAAGAGAGCAGAAACAAACCTTGTAAGTATAAATAATATTTCCATTTCTTTCCACATTTTGTATGCGTAAGCTCTCATAATTTGTTTCCAAAACATCTGAAAAAAGAAAACAGCACGTTAACATTTGGAAGATGTTTTAAAATACACCTGACAAATAAAATGGCAGGTAGAGAAGACAAGCGCCATGCATCCTGGCGGTTCTGATGCATCTGAAAGTGCGAATCTAACCCAGGGTCACCGGTGGTCAGCGCGGCAGTGACCCCAAGGCCAGGCAATCGTGGGAGCAATCCGACAAGAAAAGGTGCCCACAGCCCCTGCCCTGGCAGAGGTGGCCGAGGCAGGTCTCTGCCACAAGGCTCCCAGCCAAGGTGCTGGGCAAGGAGCACAGCTCCCTGGGTGGGCGCAGGGCTGGCCAGGGGACCTGGGCGCCAAACCGGACCACAGCACTAATGTGCTTAGGACTGGGTAGGGAGGGCACCACCCCCACCCCATTCCCATGAGCCATCCAGGTAAGCAGACATTCTGGTCTACAAGATTGCACAAGTTTGCAACCTGAAACCAATCAACCCCTCTATCTATTTTTACAAAGTATACTTTCTAACTAGTCCTTTTCTCTCTAAGTCCTCTTTGTCTGCTATTAACATAGCTCTATCAGCTTTCTTTCCAGTATTGCTTGTATGACATAACTCTTTGTATCCTTTTATTATTAGTCTTCCTATACCCTTAAACTACTGTCGATGTGTGCTTCTTCCCTAGTCTGATAGTCTCAGTCTTTTAATTGGCTTCAAAGTGCACTTATATTTACTGTAATTTCTGTTATATCACAACAGAAACACACACAGGTGTGCAGTAAGGTACACAGCTACAGTACAGTGATGCATAGTAGCCCAAAATACCATCAAGTAAAAGATAAATAAATTGCAGTATATCCAAACAATGTAACACGCTGTAACAGTGAGAATGAGTTAACCTATAACAACACACACACAAGTGACCCAGCAACAAAAGCCCAGATCCTAGCTGGGCGTGGTGGCGCATGCCTTTAATCCCAGCACTCGGGAGGCTGAGGTAGGAGGAGCATTGTGGGTTCGAGGCCGGCTTGGGCTACAACGCGAGCACAAGGCCGGCCTGAGCCACACAGTGCGACCCTGCCTCGAAAAACCAGGGCTGGGAGTTTGGCTCAGTGACTTAAGCGCCTGCCCTGGCAGGTGCGAGGTTGTGAGTTCAATCCCCGGTGAAGCCCAGATCCTACCCCCAACCACTAAAACATGTGATAAATCAGATGATTCAATCTGTGTATGAGTTTTAATCTTGCAACACGTGTGCCCAGATGTGTGGCTATGGGGAAGGGTCATCAGGCATTTCTGGGTGCTGGAAAGGAGCATTTCCTTTTCTGCTCTGAGTAATACTGACACGGGAGTTTTGCTCTGTGAAAATTAACCGAGCCATGCACCTGTGACTCATGTCCTCTTAAGAAAGCCGTATTTTGAGGAAGAACATAAAGACTCTTTACACCACATATTTAACTTATGAATTAATGATCATCTTTCATCTAAAATTTTTAGGCTAGTGCCAATCCTGCAGTTAAAAGATTCAAACATTGGTGGGTATAGGGTTGATGATTTTCACTAACTGGGAAGAAAAGTATCTTTTCACCATTTCGTCAAAAATGACCCAAAATTAAATAATTGCTTATCAAGTCACTTTTTTCCCATTGGCAAAGTGTTTTTAGATGTTAAATATTATGCTGTTGATTACAACATAAGTCTAATATTCAGATAAAACATACCCAAAATATCCTATTACACAGAGCAAAATTCAGTTTGGATTCCTAATGAAAAGCAGGTGTATCAGTGAGCTGGACGCCTGCCCTGGAGCTGGGGGTTCGAACAGTGCAGGGGAGACGGGGACACAGCCTGAGGTTGCTCTTTCTGTCTTTTCTGAGCAGTAGCTGCCCAGATGTCCAGGGGCAGGGCAAAGGGGCGGGGGGGACGGGTTGGATCCATGAGTGTATCGATTTTTCGATACCGACTGAGCTGTCAGACACACTGCACGCTGATTTTTAAATATAGGAATAATCACTTGGCCTCGGAGCAGAACAGGATTCAATGATCTCACTGCTGGAGAGCATATCACACACTCCACAGCTCTCACGTTCATCTCGTCTGCACTGCGGTAAAGGGCGGCCGTGATGGGAGGACACTTGGTCCACGTCGCACGGGGAGACCCTGGCGCAGACTCAGCCTGGCCTGGGAAAAGGAAAGCAGGACAGTAAGCTAAGAGCTCTGGATCGAGCTTACAATGGAGAAATGGATAATTATGCTAAAATCCTGGTTTTTAAACATCTAAAGAGCATTTCAGTGAGTTCCTTTTCATACTGCACTTGTCTCAAAACTTCTGGAATGCAAAGTGTCAATATGGAAAAGTGTTTCTTTCTTTCAAGGAAGCTGGAACAGACTTTCCCAAAAGCACACTTAAGAGGTTTCAGCTAAAATAAGAAACTCTTGTACAGGAAGGCTTGCTAAAACATCCAACTGCCTTGCCAAAAAAAAAAAAAAAAAAATAGCACCTTTACTTTCAAATCACTAAATTCTCCAAGAAATGCAGGTGACAACAAATTCATGTTTATATATGTATTTATTCCATTCCACACTGGCTTCCAACTCTGGCTGTGGTAGAAAGATCAAAGGAGCTTTCTAAAAAACACTGGCATCCAAGCCCTACCCAAGATACTCTCATTTTAGTGGGCTGGTGTGAGGCCCACTCTTTAGTGCTTTAAGCTCCTCAGGTGATTCAAATATGCAGCCGGGTTGAGAACCAACACACTAGATGTTTATGTACCTGTTAAACAACCTGCGGTAGCTAGCACAATTAGGACCAGTGCACGATGTAAACACGGTAGGCAGAGTTTAAAGAAACAAAAATAATGCCTTTGCGCATACATTAACCCTGCCATCAAGTACATGGTTCACATTTCAAGGACGTTTAAAATAGACACAGCAATGTTGGAAATTCAGAGACCCATATCTCACCACACACTATCCACCCATCGGCCCTTCCTCTCTGCAGCAGTTTCTCAGTGTAACACACCCTCTTCAAAGGAGTGATCAGTAGCCTCTTTGCTTATTCATTCTGACTCTTCTCCCAGTAGTCATCTCTGGAAAGTCCAGGGGAGGAAGTTTAGCAATTTCAAATAAGGAAAGATGGTTCAATTCTACAGTTTGTGTACTCAGTGCTCATGAAGAGAAAAATGTAGCATTTCAATGGGTAAGATACTCGCATAAGTAAAACTACTAAAGAAAGAAAAGCACCTAGGTGTGTAATTATTCAGAAGCCATGGTTCACACACAGAAGATAGATAGACTTGTCCATGTCAACCTATTCCCTGGCAAACCAAAGTGATTTCACTTTGCAGGAAGATGGTGGGAAAATGCATAAATTTTATTCCAACTGCTATGAGATACACAAATAAAGAATTTATCTTTCCAGTGACAGCACTTGGGGGGAGACACAGCCTTATAATGAAAATGTGAATTAGTCCCCAACGTGCAAATCAAGAAAGTGATGAAATATGACGATACCTACAACATTCATATTCTGTAAATAATTCACAGAAGGAAATCCTCAGACCCAACATGACCAGACATTATAATTCCTAAATCTATGAAATAAATATCATGATGCGACATGTGGCACATTTTGAATAAAACAAGAATAAGCAAGAATGGGGTGATTAGTTAAAAAGTAGTAAAAGATGAGGATCCGAAAACTACGGAAGTAGGGGAAAAAAAACAGGACAGTGGCAAGACCCTGGCAGCCCCTGTCCCCGGCCATATGGGGCTGTGCACAAGACCTGCTCTCCACTCAGTCACCTGGCAAAGCATACCCAGTCTCTGGCAAGGATGAATGATGACAAGATCTGAAAGATGAATCCATCTGGTGTATCACCAATCCAAGACTGATCAAAAGATACAGGCAAAAAATACACGGGGGGGAAACCCAGATTCTTTCCAGAATTGCATACAGAAGGTTCCCAATTTACAATGTTCCAATTTATGATTTCTTTTTCTTTCTTTCTTTCTTTCTTTCTTTCTTTCTTTCTTTCTTTCTTTCACTTTACAAGACACTCAGTAGCACGCATGCTTTGAATTTCATCTTTTCCTGGGCCTGCATCATGCCATGGGATCTTCGTTTGACACTGCTAAGCGACAGCAGGCCACAGCTCTGGGTCAGCTGCATGATCACGAGAGTAAACAGCTCATATTCTACAGAGTGCCACGTGGCTAAGCTAGGATGTCCAGCAGGTTAGGAATAGCAGGTGCATTCTCTTTCTTATGGCAATGGGGATTGACTGCAGGGTCTTCACCCGAAGCTACATCCTCAGCCCTTTTTTTACATTTGGAGACAAGGTTACACTATGATCCTCCTGTCTCAGCCTCCCAGACTGCTGGGATTACTTAGATGCATTTGCAAATTACGATATTTTCCAGTTACAATGGGTTTACTGGGCACCAAGTGAAGTGCACAGAAGGTTAGGAAAAGCACTGACTGATGGCAAACCCAGAAACCTTCCTGTGTCACCTGTGTGAAGGATGAGTCGCATTTCCATAGCTGACAGCACAACTCGCCAGCTGTTTCCCCAGGAATCTGTCCTATTTCATGAGAATGACCGAGTGCCACTAAGAAAGCTTCTGTTATATTTGTTGGTGTAAAAACTATTAAAGCTGCAGACCTAGGAAGCAAATATACAGAGAGGAGATAATGCCATTGTATATTCATACTTTATATTTGAAAAGTTGGGGACTTGATAAAAAATAATTTGCACCAACGTGTTTGGTAACAGCTGGGCTGGAAAAAAGATGGAATCGCAGATTCCCCACCAGGGCAGTAAATCAGAGTGGAAGAGACGTTGACCTGTGATTTTGTTTTGTGCTGTTACCCCCGCGTCATCGCATAGCTGCTGTCTTAGTGCGCCCCGGCTAAAAGTCTCACCAAGGTGCTCTGAGAAAACAAAATATTGTTGATAGCAGAAAGCTAGAATTCCTATTAAATTTAACCTTCTGAGGACCCAGGATACGTCGTTGTTTTCTTTTTTTTTTTTTTTCTTTTTTTTTTTTCCCAAGGGAACCTCAATACACAAGTTTGTAAGTCTTCACTGATGAAAGATAGGAGGCCAAAATCCAGCTGGGTCGCACACGGCTTCGCAGTCACAACACACATTTCTGAAGCACAGGGCTGGCATTTCACACTTAGTCTGACTTCTCACTCACGGGTACCTTCAGCCACTCAGCAAAAGAAGGCCAGTTACCGGGGAAAGGTCTACTTGGCGGTGGAAATCCGGCTAGGGCTACCTGTTGTGATTCAAAAAGCTAACGCTCCAGCTGCTTTGTAGACAGTCAAGAGACATTTTACATTCGCTGCACCCCGCCCCAGACAAAATCTTTACTAATAATGACACCAGCAGCAAGCTCGAAACAGGAAGCTACACAAATACACACACGACTTCTTTTTCGGGAGCAGCACTCAACCTGCCAAGCCCATGTAACATGCGAATAATTCCGCTACTGCCCAAAATGTAGCGGCAAGGGAAAACTTTCACCAGCCTATAGGAAAAGAGTAATTTGATACCCGTCCCTAAAATGAACTCAGCCTACTGCACTTAAGGAAAAGCAAAAAAAATTTACAAACAGGCAAACGCACTGGAGGGGACAGCTCCTAGGGACAAGGCGGGACCCGAGGCACCAGCGCTTTGAAACTGACGTTGCTAAAAAAAAAACAAACCTGGGAACCCGCAGATCCCCTCTTCGAAGTACATCTAAGCTGGGAAGACTAAAGCCATTTTCGCTGCCTCCCTCGAACCAAGGGTTCTGTGGCAGGGGAGCCCAAAGCCTCCAGGCCGGGGTCTCCGCCGCCCTCTGCACCTCGCCTGGGAGCCGCGCGACTCCGGTCGCCCCGACTCCTCGGCACACCCAGAAGGGCCCCTCGCAACTCTGCAGCAAACTTCAATGGAAAAAAAAAAGAAAAGTGAGAAATCACAGTTCCCTTTCTTTAACGCGGACCAGTGCTGGGAAGGTCCCCAAATCACAATCAAAGACAAACTCTGCAATGGTTCGGCGTTTACGTGCTGCTTTGCGCTGCGCCACGCACCAGCCTTCCGTTCTCAAACGCGGAGCCCCCCGAACCCCGTCATCCGCGCCCCGGGCCCGAGTGTCTCCCTCCGCCCGTCTCGTCAGGGGTTGCACGAGCGACGCCCGGCCCTTACGCCCCGAGCCGGCACCGAAACCCCGAGCACCCGGCCCCCGCGCCCCGGCCCCGGCCCGACGTCCCCGGCACCTGCGCCGCCGCCCCTCGCCGCCCGCAGCGCTGGGAGCGCGTCCTCGGCGAGGTCGAAGTCGGTCACCAGGCGCAGCGCCATCGCCCGGCCCGGCGGCTCGGACCCGGCGCACAGGCCCGGCCGCACCGCCTCCTCGCGGCGCCGCCTCCGCTTCCTCTCCCGCCTCCGACCGCTTTCGGTTCTGCGCCCGCCCGGGCCGCCTGGCGCGCGCGAGGGAAGGGAACGCGGGCGCGGGGACCCGGGCTGGGAGGGTCGGGGGTGGGGATGGGACCGCCGCGCCCCAGGGCGGCCCCGCGTCGGGAGGGGAGCATGGGGCTCCTCTCGTCCCCGCGTGCAGAGGGGGAAACCCAGCGGCTGGAGAGGGAGCGGGGTCCCCCGGGGTGAGACGCGAGGGCATCGTCACCGCAGCAAGGGCGACCCCAGCCTTGGGCCTTTTCACCCAGCTCGGGTGGCCGCGTTTTATGTTTAGGGACTGTGAAGCTGCGGGGACCCTGTGAAGAATGAGCGAAGGGTTAACAGCTCAGCGCAAAGGGGGCCCTGTGCCTGTGCGCCCCACACTGCCTGGGGGACGTAGAAGTCTTCAGAGACCCCGCAGTCCAAGTGCTCTGGTCTCCCCAGGGGTACCGTCTTCTGGGGCGCCTCTCCAGCCCTCCCCTGCCATGCAGAGCCAGCGGTGACCTTCACTCTGCCTAGCTCTCTTTGCACCCCATACCACTGCCAAGCTTCCTGGGCACCCTGTCAGATCTAGGTCGTCCTGAACCCCAGGTTAGTGCCTCCCTAAAACCAACCCAGCCTCTGTGCAGAAGCCCTGCAGTAACTGCTCGCTTCCCCCGACAAAGCCACTGCCTTCACCCAGCCCCTCCTACCTCGAACTCCAGGCCCCGCAGCTCCCTCTTTTCCTTCCTCCTTCCTCCTGGGAAAATCCCCAGGCCCTGCCAGCCTGGCTTCACAGTCTCCTCCTCACAGCTGCTGCCTGCAGCGACCTCCACAGCCCTCCACTTGTAGAGCGGCATTGCTAGGACATCTCCGTGGACAATCACACGCTCCCTTGCTGGAGGAAAATTGAATCTTGAGTCTTGGGACAGCCCCCTCGGCCCTTGGCAGTTCATGAAGTTACAGATAGAACAATGCTCGTAGATATGGAAGAGCAATGAATGCAGGAGCAGACTAAAGAATACCTTTTCACCTGTCTCTCTGAAAACTTTCTGCACCGCTGTTACCCACGGCATTTTTTAACATGCAGACTTCTGGTCTCCTGTCTAACCTTGGGTAAAGCACGTTATCCAGAGTCTCACATGCCTTAGCCTCGCTACGGTTTGAAAACTACCCTCAACAAACATAAAAGAAGGTCTGGATTTGCCCCTAGACATGTATTTCTCCAAAGGAGGCAGTGGATGATTTCAGGTAGAACTAAGCTATTCACTACCATATACACAAAGAAACGCTCCCAGTTGTAATTTGTGTGGAGCTTTAAGAGAAACTAATGCTAACATTTGCTATGAATAAAAGGTGAGCCTCTTGTTATGGTTTATCTCTAGGTATCCCCCCAAAGCATTGTGCACTCATAGGTGGGGCGTTTGGGAGGTGGCTGAATCATGGGATTGTGATACTGGATTAAGAGTGTCCTGGAATGCTATAAACCAAGCTTGATGGGAGATTCTGGTCAAAGCTCAGAAGACCAGAATGTTGACTTTAATGCAGCCAGAAAAGAGCAAGTTCGAGAGGTTTCAGTTGGGAAGGACTCCATTGGCAGTTGAACTCTCAACTATATGTGCTATGCTCTGGCAAAAAATTTGTCTGCATTTTGCTCCTGTCATGAGTCATTGCAGGAGACAGAGATTAAGTGCAGCAGACTAATTAATCTGGCGGAGGAAATTTCAAGGCAGTCCAATGTTGAAACTGTGGCTTGGCTACTGCTGGGAACTTTCAGCCAGATCTATGTGAGAATCAAGAGCAAAGAGAACAGCAGAATGATTTACTACATTTTAAATCTGGCAAGAAAGCAAGGTCCAGTAAAGTTGCACCCTACAAAGACAGAACAGAGGAAAATTTGATTGTTGAAACTATTAGCAATAAAAAGCCAAGTATTTTGGAAGAGGGCAATGGAAAAGATGACCTGAGGGTCACAAGAACAAAGACGACTCCACCCTTTGCAACCTCAAAATTGCAAAGGTGAAAGATTGCTTTGAAAAGAGCACTCCACAGTCCCATACTCCAGAATGGTAGTGGCATAGGGAATTTGTTCCTCAGGATTGGGTTCATGGTGCTCAGCAATATAAGCACTCAACCCCTACAACCAAGAGAGAAACCTGGCTACTGCTCCAGTTGGCAGCTGACTTGGTGTCATCCACATGGTGCTGGATTCTGGTGCATGCAGAATGTAAGACATATGGGATCAGGAAGGCTTCCACCCAGATTTCAGAAGAAGGCCTGACAGCCCAGGCAGTGTGCCCCTGAGAGGACAGTGTGTGAAGCTGTGAGTATGAAGCCAAAGGTGCAGCAGAGACCCTACAGTGTTGGAGAAGTCATCAATGTGCATGCATCATCAGAGGAAAACAGAAAGGAGTGACCAATGCTAGCCAGAGAGAGGTCTCCAACCATCAGCAGTGCCATAGGAGCAGAGCCACCCAAGTCCTCTGGAGTTCACATCTTGCCATGGATTGTTCTGGGTGTTGGACATGGAACAATGAGATTTAATATTTGCCTTGCTAGATTTTGGTCTTGCTTTGCTCTTAATCCTTTCCATCCCCCTTTTGATTGAGAATATGCAACTTGCTTCATTATATGTTGGAAGAGTTTAACTTTCTTTTCATTTGTACAAGGGCTCATAGCTCAGAGTTTGTCTCAAATCTCAGGGAAGGATTAGAATTGGACTTTTCGGCAATGCTGAAACTGTTAGGACTTTGGCAACTCTTAGAGATGAACTAAATGCATTTTGCATAAGGAGATCCACATAAGTCTTTTGGGAGGTAAGGTGGAACTTTATGGTTTGTATCTAGATGTCCCCCCAAAGCCTCTTGCACTCATAGGTGGGGTTTTTGGGAGGTGGCTGGATCACCAGTATTTGATAACTGGATTAGTCCACTGATTGGTTTAGCATGTTTCTGGGTGTGAACAATGGGAAGGCCCACCCTGGTTGTGGGTGGCACCAACAAAAAAGGTTGTAACCTGGATAGACTAGAAAGGGAAAGGGAGGCTCACTGCTTGTTGCTTCCTGCCTGTCACACCATAAACTCTTTCTCCTCTGCAGTGTTCCTGCGCCACACTGCTCTGTCTTAGAACCAGCCAACTAGGGATTGAAACCTCTGCAACCTGTGAACTAAAATAAATCTTTCCTGTTTTAATTTGTGAGTGTTGAATATTTTGCCCCAGCAATAAGAAAATAACTAAGATACCACTGAATCCAGGGGACACTGCTACAATTAATATTTCCTATCAAATGAAACTTTTGCCTTTGTCACACAGAAGTATCCCCACCTGCCTATTTTAAATGTTCATTAAATTTCCCTTTTCGTTTTTGCACATAACTTCTGTTTTTGTCAAGCAACACTGATTTTATAGCCAAACAATGATATGAAAATTCTCTTCAAAATAAATTTAAGTTAAAAATATAAAGAAGGTGAGAAATAAGAATTGACCTAGCAGAAAGATGTAGCCAAAAGCATGATGCTGCTACATGAGCGACTGAATTTTGGAGATTAGAAAAGAGACAGTTAAAGGATTATGTATTGGCTTCAATTCTGTGAAGAGCTACTAGAAGTATATTGTTGAGATATTCTTCAGTTCTACAGAAGACAGAACTGCCTTGTCTTTATTTGAAAAGCTGTCCTATAGGGTCAAAAATACTGGGGAAGAGCCGGGTGTGGTAGTGCACACCTTTAATCCCAGCACTCGGGAGGTTGAGGCAGGAGGATCATTGTGAGTGCAAGACCAGCCTGGGCTACAAAGTGAGTTCAAGGCCAGCCTGAACTGCATAGTGAGACCCTGTCTCAAAAAATAGAGCCAGGGTGTTAGCTCAGTGATCTAAGCACCTGCCTGGCAGGTGTGAGGTTGTGAGTTCAATCCCTGGTACCAAAAAAAAAAAAAAAAAAATACTGGGACAGGAATTTGCACCATTGATTTGGGGATGGACCCATGGTTCACCAGAGTTAATGAACACTCAAATTAACAGTAAATAAAACACACAGGTTTTATTCTCTCACCCATTTGGAAGGAAATAGTCCAAAGCTCATAGGGCAGGCTCCTGAATTCATCAGGACACAAATTCTTTCCCACTTTTTGTTCCACAAGACCTTGAGTATAGCTTGTCCTCATGGCCCAAGATGACAGTAAAAGCCTCAGTCATCATGCTTGCATTCTAGAAGCCAAAGGAAACAAGAGGGATAAAAG
>RJWM01027913.1:0-26191 GCA_004363535.1 Dasyprocta punctata | reverse complement strand
AGGTAGGCGGAGCGCTGTGAGTTCGAAGCCGGCTTGGGCTACAACGCGGCGCAAGGCCGACCTGAGCTACATAGTGCGACCCTGCCTCAAAAAAACCAGGGCCGGGAGTTTGGCTCAGTGGCTTAAGCACCTGCTCTGGCAGGCGCAAGGCTGTGAGTTCAATCCCCGGTGCCGCAAAAAAAAAAAAAAAAAAAAAAAATCAGAGTAAAGCAGCCAGGCCTTTAATCCCAGCACTCGGGAGGCTGAGGCAGGAGCATCACTGAGTTCAAGACCAGCCTGGGCTACAAAGTGAGCTCAAGGCCAGCCTGAACTGCATAGTGAGACCCTGTCTCAAAAAAAAACAAAAACAAAACAAAAAAAAAAAAAAACAGCGCCAGAGCAGGGTGTGGTGGCACACGCCTTTAATCCCAGCCTTTAATCCCAGCATTCGGGAGGCTGAGGTAGGAGCATTCTGAGTTCGAAGCCCGCTTGGGCTACAATGCGAGCACAAGGCCGGCCTGAGCTACACAGTGCCCACCCTGCCTTGAAAAACTAGGGCCGGGAGTTCGGCTGTCTGGCAGGCGCGAGGCTGTGAGTTCGATCCCCGGTGCAGCAAAAAAAAAAAAAAAAAAACAAAACAGGGCCAGGGATTTAGCTCAGTGGCCTAAGTACCTGCCTGGCAGGTATGAGGTTATGAGTCTGATCCCCAGTACCAAAAATAAAAAAATAAAAAACATAAAGAGTAAAGCTTAATACAGGAGCTCACATGTGTAATGCCAGTAACTCAGGAAGCCACTTGGCAGGGCAAGCCTGAAATCCCAGCAGTCAGAAGGCTAAGGCAGGAGAACTGCTGTGAGTTCAAAGCCAACCTGGGCTACAAAGTAAGTCCAAAACCAGCCTGAACTGCACAGAAAAACCTTGTCTTAAAAGAAGACATTCAGGGTCAGCTTGGACTACAGAGCAAGACTCTGTCTCCCAAAAGACAAAAAAAAAGGAGGGGGGTTTTAAAAAAGGAGTCACAAGTTTGAGCCCTGCCTGCAACTTAGCACGACCTTGTCTCGAAAAACAAAGTGACGAGGGACACACTGGGGATGTAGCTTAGTAGTACAGTACTTCCCTAATATGTGCAAGATCCTGGTATATCCCCAGCACTGCAAAAACATAAAAAATGAAGGGCCAAGGATATATAGCTCAGTACCCCCAATTCAACTCCCAATACCACATACAAAATACAATGATCCCCAATGTTCCATCTAATCGTGGCCTGTTCCTCTGAGGTCATTCATCTTCCATTCTGCTCATTCTCATTCACTCCCACTACAGTCATACTGCCCATGGAGTTCACCAAACACCAAATGGTGCAAAACTGTAAGACCTCTTGCATTCATGGTTTTCTCGTCTGGACCAAGCTTACCCATATTGCCCACCTGGCTACCTTCCATACTTGCTTCAAGTCACTGTTCTCATGCAGTGGGGGCAACCTTACGGCATGGGAGCTGTAGCAGGCACACAGAGCCCTCTCTGTTGCACGAGAGCCAAATCACCCCAGCAGCTGAGCACAGGGTTGGGGTTGCAGTTCGAGCATCTGGTCTCTAAAAGGTTTGCCACCACTATTCTAATGTCTTTTTTTTGTTTTTTAATTTGCCCTGACCATTTCATTACTCCTCTTTATCTTGTTTCTGCTGCTCGACAGTTTTCTTCACTCAACACTACACACCTCCTCTCTTTTTTACACTACAAAATAAGCACTACAATAACCCTTCATTTCACTACTATGGTCAACAGTGCCTAGAACAATCCACTGCATATAATAAATGCTCAACAAATATTGCAAGAATAGAAGGTTGATAAACCTAACACCTGAAGCAAATAATAAACAGGAACTTGTACAGACTGGGTAAGTTTTCATGGGTTAAATGTGTACCTACTAGAATCATGCAATAACCACCCAAACAGTACTAAATCAGTTACTACTCTTTTTCAATAATGCAATCACTTTCTATTCACTATTCATTGGGAATGGGATGAAATACTGTATCTGGACTGTAACAGACAATTCACTTCTACACTGCTAAATAGGAGTAACCTGTTTACATGAAATTAAGCAACCCTTTATTCCATTTTGTTTTAATTCAAAGCTTAATTCCTAGATCATAGTACAATTTTACCAGTATGAACCCAGACTGAATTTTAAACTTAGCTTTAGTACAGAACATTCTGAGGCAGTATGCAGAAAATCCCTACATGGTGTAAGACTTACAGTAGTCATAAGATGTTCTGTAATGGATGCTATTTCTTGTTGTTTCTGAAGCAACAATGGCATTCCCATTTCCAGAGCAGTGGCTCCCCGCAAATGCACCTTCTGTGCTGAATGTACCACTAAGGGTATGACCAGTTTTGCCCACCTTACTGACTCTTCTCCCATCTGAACTGGGGCTTGTTCGATTAATCTGTTAATAAGAGAAATCAATGACTAAATTAGCAAGGCCTCACTTTTTAAACCTATCAGGAAAAGAAGCAATACAGAGAAATTTACACAACTGTTAAGAGCAGGCTCTTCTGCACTCAATGGCCCCTTTGCTTTAGAATATATCCATTATGCCTATAGAGAAAAGAGACCAAACTTTTACTTGCTAATTTGCATACTTCTGTAAGATTTCTGAATTTCTGGGAGGGTGCTGGGGACTCAGCTCAGGGCCTTGTGCATGCTACACAACTGCTCCATTATTGAACAAAGCCTCCAGCCTGTCTTAAGAAAATTTTTAAATAAGAAAAACATAAGATCTTGTTTTTAGATTGAAAATTTAGTCAGGCACAATGGCACATGCTTGTAATCCAAGCACTCAGGAGGCTGAGGCAGGAGTATAGCCACTGAATTCAAGAGGAGCCTGTGCTACATGAGCTCAAAGCCTGCACTACATGGCAATACCTTTGCCTCAAAAAGACCAAAAAGAGGGCCAGAGAGTTAGCTCAGCGGCTCAAAGCCCTAGCCTGGTAAACGCAAGGTCGTGGGCTTGATCCCTGCTATCAAAAAAACAAAAACAAAACAAAACAACCCCAAAAAGAAACCTAACTTTAAAATACCAATTATTGTAAAACTACTAAACTCAATGTTTTTTTTTTTTTTTTTTGGTGGCACTGGGGGGAATCGAGCTCACAATCTCAGGCCTGCCAGACAGGTGCTTAAGCCACTAAGCCAAACTCCCAGCCCTAGTTTTTTTGAGGCAGGGTCGCACTATGTAGCTCAGGCCGGCCTTGCACTTGCATTGTATTTTTTTTTTTTTTTTTTTTTTGAGACAGGGTCTTACTATGCAGTTTGGGCTGTGCTTCAACTTGTTGTGATCCTGCCTCGGCCTTCGAAGTACTGGGATTACAAGTATAAACCACCTCACTTGGCTTGAAATGCAACATTCTTATTGAAGACAGCCAGTGAGTCATGATGTAAGAATCAGAACACTAAACAGCTAAACTGAACAAAGTTATGAAAATAAAACAGCTTGTATTGTTAAGCTTGTTAAAGAACAGGGTAGCATAAGATGAATGTAAGGGATTTTTCTGTTTCCTGATAGGCACTCTGTCTTCCTAACCAATCTGTCTAATCCACTTACAAATCTGTGCTTTTTAAACTCTTGCAAAAGTTTTAGCAGGGACAATTTTAAAAATAGAACTTTAGGGCCAGGAGTTTGGCTCAGTGGCTTAAGCACCTATCTGGCAGGTGCGAAAGTGTGAGTTCAATCCCTGGTGCCTAAAATAAATAAGTAAATAAATAAATAAATAAAAAACAGAACTTTTATCAGCAGGCACATAACCAAGACTTTACTTATTGAGACTTCCTAGTAAAAACAATTCAGCAATTGATGGACATCTACATCCATCTTCTTCCTGTTACCTTTCCTTTCTTTTAACTGTGAGGTCTAAAAGATATTCCCTTCTTTTAATGTGGACCTTACATTTAAATCTGAAAGTCAGCTGCGGCGTAGTAGTGATACAATATTTGCCTAAATATTTGCAAGGCTCTGGGTTGAGTCCCCAGCACCACAAAAAAATAAATCCCAAAAGTCCAATCCCTAAAGTAAATTTATTTTTGCTTTTTTGAGACACTGTCTTGCTATGTATTCCAGGCAGGCTATGAACTCAGTGATGCAGCCCAATCTTTGCCTCTTGAGTGCTGGGCCTATATATGATTTCTAGGATTATAGGTGTGTGCCACCAAGCCTAGGTGTAATCCTTAAAAGTAAATTCTAAACCTAGGAAAACAATTATTCCAATTTGCATAGGACCTAAAAACATACCTTATGATAACATTTAATGCTTCAAAATCAACAACAGCAGAATGTATTTCTCCTTTATTAAATATTATTTCTAATGAATCAATTATACTGGATACCTAAAAGACAGAACCAAATAGATACAGATCAAACAAGCCAGATTTTTTTTAATTGGCATACAGTTAAGAAAAAAAACAGAAATTATACTCACCATTTTGCCAACAACTTCAGTGGGAAATGTCTGTTTGGATATCACCCAAAGAGCCCTGGTACGTACATTTTTGTCTGAACTTTTAACAATATCATTCAGTTCCAAAAGCAGTTCTTGAATATTTGCTTCTAAAAAGCAAGCAGTTTTAATTTTAATTATTGCAATACTTTATAATTGTTTAAAATCTCAAATGCCAAAATAAATAATAACCTACTGTCCATTCAAAAAATTAAATACATATCCAAAGAGAGATCAGAGAACCAGTGCTAATACAAACTTTTCAAAATATAAAATACACACACACAAAAAAATATATATATAAAACACAAAAGCAAAGAAGAAAGTGCAATCAGAGAAAACAAATTTAGTTATAGGGTCCAAGTAGACATGCACAACTCAAATAACTGTAAATGTAACTGAGAACACAGAAGACCACTTTTGGCAATGTTTAAATCCCATAGCTGCCTGGTGTGGTGCACAACTATAATCCCACTCAAGAGGCTGAGACAGGAGAATCGCTGAGAATTTGAGGCCAGCCTGAACTATACAGCAAGTCCATCTCAGGAAAAATAAATATCAAATTCTACAACTCTGCTCCAAAGTGTACTTTAGGTTGTGCTCAATTCTATACATAAACAAGGAACAAGCAGCAAATTTCACTTGGGAAAAAAAAGATGGTAACTTCTTGATTTCCTCTAAAGATGATCTCCCAGATTTCTTTTAGAATGGCAAACTACTAAGTAACAGTGTCACTTCAAATATGGCAAGTATCAGCTTCTGTATTTTCAATCCCACTTTCAGTTCTAAATCATGCCACATTTATCGCCATTGTAACTTTTAAATTCAGCATGCTCCTTAGCACATACACCTGAAAAATCAGGTAATTTACTATTCCCTTCCAAATTAAAACATGCTTTCTTTAAAAAACATTTCATTTTTATAGCAGTCACATGTATGTGCGTTGGGGACTGACCTAGAGCATTGTAAACTCTGTAACTAAACTGTAACACCAGCCTATGATCATACTCACATAGCCTTATCTTCTACACGTTACAGTACCAAACTTTGAAGTATGTCTACGAAATGATAATCTATTTCTTTCTCAAAAGCAAATGCTAAACTATAAATTATAAGTGGGGCGTGGTGGCACATGTGTGCCTTTAATCCCAGCACTCTGGAGGCTGAGGCAGGAGGAGTTTCTGAGTTCCTGGCAGGCTTGAGCTACAAGGTGAGCACAAGGCCGGCCTGAGCTACATAGTGCGACCCTGTCTCAAACTAGGGCCAGGAATTTGGTTCAGTGGCTTAAGCGCGTGCCTGGCAAGCGCAAAGTTGTGAGTTCAAACCCCAGTGCCCAAAAAAAAAAAAAAACCACTATAAATTATGAAATTAATCAAGGTAACAGTACTTCAAACACAGTTATAGTTTAAACTTAACATTAATGGTCATAATAAATTTATTTACCTGATAATCCTGAAGTAATTTTGGGATTATACAAGCAAAAGCCCAAAGCCTGAAGAGCAGCACTACTCAGCTCTGAATTTTGACTGGAAATGTGAGTCTACAAAAACAGAACCACATTTATTAAAGACAAGTACAACTAAAACAATTTTTAGAAATTAAAAGTCAATCACAAAATAACCAGTTTGTCAATATATTTTAATACAACCAATAAACAAGCTTTCAGTACCACTGAAAAATATTAGATAGCAAACTATGTAGCTTGGAGGGAAGAGGAAACTAGACAAATACCAACTGAAAGAACAATTTTTATTAACAGATCAAGATCCCGAGTTCAATTCCTGGTGCAAAAAAACCCCAAACAGACAAGACAGATAAATATTCATGCAAAAGTAAGGTAAAAAAGCCAACAGAGGAAGCCGGGCGTGGTGGCGCACGCCTTTAATCCCAGCACTCGGGAGGCTGAGGTAGGCGAAGCGTTGTGAGTTCGAGGCCGGGCTTGGGCTACAACGCGGCGCAAGGCCGGCCTGAGCTACATAGTGCGACCCTGCCTCAAAAAAAAACCAGGGCCGGGAGTTTGGCTCAGTGGCTTAAGCGCCTGCTGAGGCTGTGAGTTCAATCCCTGGTGCCGCAAAAAAAAAAAAAAAAAAAAAAAAAGCCAACAGACGAAAGATCTTACAATTATTAGGAAATAAAGAACAGGAGCAAGACACCTCAGCAGAGTAAACAAGACTCAAATGCAAAGTCAATGACCAAGCGTTAGTGTGGACAGATACCTCTTACACAGGCTGTGAGCTGGGAGAAGGGATTGGAATGTAACATTTTCTAAGTATCTTATGTGTTAGGAACTTTAAAATATCTCCATCATTTTTTGTGGTACTGGGACTGAATCCAGGACCTCCCCTCTAAATTGCATTCTCAGTCCTTTTTAAAAAAATTTTCAGACAGTATCTTGCTACACTGCCAAGCTGGGCTTAAAATCTACCATCCTCTCTTATCTGCCTCAGCCCCCCAAGTGATAAGATTACAGATAAATTCTGGGATTACAGACGAGAACCACCACACTCAGTTCAGGGTACCTATTCAGGAATTAAGGAAAACCAAAAAGATCAAACCGTGAGTACAAGAGATGTTATAGCAACTTGTTCAGATAACCAAGGCTAAGATTGAGAGCTAAGACTCTATCTCTTGGACAAAAGCTAGCATACAGCTATTTTTCTTTTCAGTACTAGGTTTGAACTGAGTGCCTTCATACTCAACTATATCCCCAGATCATTTTCATTTTGAGACAGGGTCTTTCTAATGGTCAAGTCTGGGCTTGAATTTGTGATCTTTCTGCCTCAGTCATCCAGAGAGCTGGGATTAAACAGGTTGTGATCAATCAACTTTTATTGAACAGATTTCCTTGCAAATGTGAACAGTGGCAATTTCCTTATATTACTGAACATCAAATCCCCAGCCTAGACCTAGCAAGTATTCTACCAATTAAAATATTCTACCAGGCCAAATAGTCTCATCTTTAAGAATGTTATGGGTGAGTCAGGTGTGGTGGTATATGCCTGTAATCCCAGCACTCAGATTGAAATGAGTTCAAGGGCAGCCTACACTACACAGTGAGACCCATGAACAAAACAGAAAGTTATGGGTGGGCTTCAGATGTAGTTCAGTGGTAGAGCACCCTGAAGCCCTGGGTTTCAATTCCAAGTGCCATAAAAAATACGAATTAAAAAAAAAAAGAATAGAGGCCAGCCTGGGCTACAAAGCGAGTTCAAGGCCAGCCTGACCTGCATAGTGAGACCCTGTCTCAAAAAAAACAAATAAAAGAATGGCAAAAGCCCAGACAATTCTAGCAGAATTCTAAACAGTAACATACAAACATTCGAACATTCTATTTTATCTAATGTGGTTCCTATTCTGAAGGAATTCAAATTTTCTTTTCTTAATGGAAAACATCTACTGAGTGTTGTGTTACTAACCTTCCATGTACTTTCAGATTAATTCATCAGGAATTTTATACATAAACCTATTTAGAAACAATGTGACAACTCAAAATTCATAAAATAGGGTTTCTGATCACATATGCTCTTAAATATTAAGTACTGTACATGAATGTGCATGTCTTCACATCAAATATACTGCTGGAATGTTGAACATAATAATGTAAGAAAGCAAGACAGCAACAATATTATGTAATACTATTAAGTAAATATTACACAATAACCTCTATGTAAAAACTTGTACTATTTCAGCAATCCTTAAGTCAGCACCTCAAATGCTTTAAAGTTTAGACAGAAATCATCCTAAAATATACAGTAATTGTATTTATTTGGCACTGCTCAATTCAACCTAGGGCCTCGTACACACTAGATTCTACCACTGAGCAACAACCTAAGCTCACACAAGGAATATTTCAAAGAATACTTATTTCAAGCATAAAAACAATCTTAAAAATAAAATTCCGGTGAGGTCATGAGTTCAATTCCCGGTACCAAAAAAATACAAAATAAAATTCTCACAAGCTCCAGAGACTCAGTTCAACCTTTTCATTCTCACAACAAGACTATTACAAAGTTAGGTGTGCCAGGTGTGGTGGCACAGACCTGTAATCCCAGCACTGGAGAGACTGGGGCAGGAGGACTGCCAAGTTCAGAGCTAGCCTGGACTTACATGGAAGACTGTCTCAAAACAAAACAAAAATGGTGTCAGGTAAGTATGGTCATGAAACTAAGCAGTTAAGTGAGAAGACTGGTTTGATTTTAAACTATACCACCTCTCTACAACAAAGAAAGATTAACTGCAATGGTTTTCTAATCAAGCATAAGTGAGCCAGGAGTGGTGGCACAAGCCTTTAATCCCAGCACTTGGGAGGCTGAGGTAGGCAGATCGTTGAGTTCTAGGCTGGCCTGAACTACATAGTGCGACCCTGCCTCAAAAAAAACTAGGGCCAGCCGGGAGTTTGGCTCAGTGGCTTAAGCGCCTGCCTGGCAAGCATGAGGTTGTGAGTTCAATCCCCGGTGCCACCGAAAAAAAAAAAAAAAAAAAAAAGCATAAGTGAAAAACAAAGGGTAAGTAAAAATAAAAAGTATGAATGATTTCTACAGAGTAGACCAAAGACAGTTAACAAGTTTACTTAGAAGTACATTTCCAAAAGTAAAGAAAATATTGATTTGGATTCAAATAGCCCTGGGCAACTTAAGGCAAATTAAACCAATTTGTTCCTCTGCAAACAGAGAATTAAATACCAAACTTAGGGGTCAAGAGTGCAGCTTAGTGGCAGATCACATGCCGTGTTTGAGACCCTGGGTTTCATCCCCACTGCAAAAAACAAGCAAGCAAGAAAACAAACACAGTGTAAACTCAGATTTAGCTAACTAAGGGAGAAACTAGGGCAAGATAATTGAGAGTATCTGGAAAACTTTTAAGTAATCAATATGAGCATCCAGTGACTATTATTTTAGATTGTTCATATGGGTCCGCGAGGTGATTTTAATGCATGAAGTGAATAACTATTTAATACACACCTTTAAAACTTTGTACAACCGAGGAAGATTTTTCTCCATTTCTACGATGGTTTCTTTTCCTTCGTCTCCAGTCATACGACTTAAAAAGCAACAGAACATATGTGTAAGCAAAAGAGAAACAAAAAACTACTAGACTCTACCTAAAATACCTGTATTACCCTTTTAAAGATGACTTTCAAACTTCAAAAATGATTGAGTGCTTAATATCCTTAAGAAGGAATACATAGAATATGTAATACAATCTATATCAACATAAAACTAAGTGGTAACTCACATCAAAATGACTTTTTGTCTCCACAGCAAATTCAAGTTCTGTCAGTTTCAAAACGTGAAAATGCACGTTTAATCCCAGCAGTCGGGAGGCTGAGGCAGAAGGATCGTCCTGAGGTAGAGACCAGCCTGGGCTACAAAGTGAGTTCCAGGCCAGCCTGAACTACATGAGACCCTCTCAAAAAACAAGGTGGGAGATTTAGCTCAGTGGCCTAAGCGCCTGCCTGACAAGAGGTTGTGAGTTGGATCCCCGGTACCAAAAAAAAAAAAAAAAAAGTGAGTTCGATCCCCGGTACCAAAAAAAAAAAAGTGAAGATGGAACAGGACTCTCTATCCCAACCTTCAAATTTGGTCATAAGACTCTTGATAAAAAATTTAGACTACTTATTTTATAGCATTTTACAATAACAAAAACAAGGTTAGCAGTCTAAGAAACCGGCTCTAGTTTGCCTATGGGGACCAGGGGTACTGAAAGCCACGCCTTCAACCACTTCCAGCAACTTCTGTTTGTTTTTTCGGGGACAGGGTCTCACCATGTAATGCACCCTGGCCTTCAACTCGCGTCGCTTACGTAGCCCAGGTTGGCCTCGAACTCACGGTGATATTCCTGACTCAGCTTCCCAAGTGCTGGGATTTCAGGCGCGCGCCGCAACGCCCGGTATGAACTAAAACTTTTCAAGTTTAATTCCTCGCTTTCAAGACACAAATGCTGCCTCCTGCATCCAAATAAACTCTTGAGACGCTGCAGCAACGACCGTGAACTTCACGCGGCACAAATGTTCCCTGCACCCCAAATGTTCGACGGTCCCGGCCGGCCTTCTCGCATCTGCCAGTGCAGACTAATTCGCACTGCCTCCGCGCGCCCCACACTACCACCTTTGGTCCCACGCCGCCGGCCCGCCTCCCTCCGCCCGCGGGCCTCACCTGGTCAGGGTCAGGTAAGCGTCCGTCTGCTCTCCGGGAAAAGCGGAGGAGTCTTCCAAAGTCTCCAACAGCGGCAGGAGGGGATTCTCACCCAGGGCCGACATGTCGGCCACCCTGAGGCCCGGACCGGAAGAGAAGAAAATGCAGTGACCGGCTGCAACCACCCCGCGGCGGCGCCGCGCCAGGCCGGCCCGCACACCTGCGCGCCCGCCCGGCCTCGTGTGCACGCCGCGGCCCAGCGCGCAGACCCGAGCCCGGGCCTTCTCCAGCGCGCGGCACCCACACCGGGGCTCGCGCGCCGCTCGGTCCTGAGGCCGCTCCCGCCACCACTTTCCCGGGCAGCTTTCAACCGAGGGAGGAGAGCCGCGGGGGGCGGGAGGAGACCGGGAAGCGTGGCGTCCCGCCGCGAGGGGGCGGAGGTGGCGCCGGGATGAAGCTTCCGCGGACTGACCGCCCAACGCCTGGATATTTACCCGCTTGTGAGCAGATCCAGACGCGGTCCCCTCCGCCGCAACCCCGCGGCGCCCGGATGCTACCGCAAGTCGACTTTCGGCGCTCGGGCTGTTTACTCGCGCCTGCTCCCCGCTCCCTCCTGGACCAAGATGGCGGCGGGGGCGGGCCCAGCAGCGCGCGGGAGTCGGACAGGCCTGGCGGGAGAGGATCGAGCCAATCCAACAGGCGGTGGCGCGCCGCAGTCCTCGATCGCCCTGCGCCTCCTAGGGCAGCCAGTCCCGCCCTCTCCGCCCCGCCCCGCCCGTCCCAGCCCCGCCCCGCACGCCCTCAGGTGCCGGCACTTTGCCTAAGGCAAGGGGTTTGAAATGGTTTGAAATTCAAAATGTTGACTTGACATAGATTTACCAGACTGAGTTTAGGAAGATTTCGGATAAATCTTCATTAAATTCCCAATCCAGGGCTTGTTGAAATGTTAACAAATTACTTAGCAAAAAGACATAAAGGACTGTATTAGGTTCAAGATTTAAGCGCTGCATCCCTAGCACGTCTAGGTTCCCGACCTTGATCCTCGTGACCTTATAAAGTTAACCTTCCAGTGCCCCAATTTCCTTTTGTGTAAAATAGGGTAATAATAGTACCTCTGTCTGGAAAAGGTTTAGAGAGAAAAAGTATAAGAGGCCAATGGTCCTCAGGTTTTAAGTGGACTACATAACAATGGGCGGGAACAAGCATTATTAAAATGCAGATTTATGGGCCTCGCCCTTCGACCTCGTGATTCCTGCGATTACGATTTCTATCGCCTAAGGATCTGCATTCGTCTATGAGGCCCCAGGTGTTACAGGGCGGGTGCTGGCCAGGACTTTCTACCGGGACCCCTCGGTTCACGAATTTAATTCTTTCCACCAGTCTGTTTACAAACCGAATTGGACGAGAACTGGATCAAATCGATGGCTAGGTTCAATGTTGACCTTATGGGGAGATTTGATCGATCCTCGTCCAGAATGATGGAAAGAATTGAGTTCCGAAACCGAGGTGCCGCTCGGAGGCACTACTATAAACCCTTAGGAACAGAGTTCTCATTTTTTTTTTTTTTTTTTTTTTTTTTTTTTTTTGCGGCACCGGGGATTGAACTCACAGCCTCGCACCTGCCAGACAGGCACTTAAGCTGCTGAGCCAAACTCCCGGCCATGGTTTTTTGAGGCAGGGTCGCACTATGCAGCTCAGGCCGGCCTTGCGCTCGCGTTGTAGTCCAGGCCGGCCTCGAACTCACAACGCTCCGCCTACCTCAGCCTCCCGAGTGCTGGGATTAAAGGCGTGCGCCACCACGCCCGGCTCGGAGTTCTCATTATTAGACTGTTGTTCTCTGTTTCACAGCGGGAACTGAAGGCCCAGGAGCAACAAAAATTTCCACCCTGGTTCTGACTCCACCACCACCGTCACCGCATAATAGAGCTCTAGAAGCTTCTGAGCGCCTCTTTGTTATGGGCATTTAGCTAAATGTCTGCCCAACCAAAGCACTCAGCACATAATGGCGCTTCATGAAAAATGAACGCGGCTGGGGCTGGCGGCGCGTGGGGACGGACGCACACAGATAAATAGATAGATAGATAGATAGATAGATAGATAGATAGATAGAGTAATCCCAGGGGAGTCTGAGGCAGCAGGGTAGCAAGTTTGAGCTCAGCCTGAGAAATTTAGCGAGACCCTGTGTCAAAAAATAAAAAAGATCTGTGGACCAGGACTATACCGCATATAAAACAATAGGTTGGGGACGTAACTCAGAATGGGCTGGGTTCAATCTCCAGTAGTGCAAAGGGAGATTTGGGTGAGAGAGAGAGAGGAGAGGGGAGGAAGGAAGGGAGGGAAGGATGGTTGAATAGGTGTGTCTAGTTGAAATGGGAGCGAAGAAATAAAAGAACCAAGACTTGAACCGGTGTATCGGAAAGGTAAAGGCCCTAATGAAAGTTTACCGAGAAAGATTCTTAGTGCAACTAAATATGTTCTTTAATCTTTGGAGAGAAATTTCTCATTTTTTGAGCTTTGGTAAGATGGCACATCTAAACAGGAAAAGAAGTTATTAAACAACGAAATTACAGACAGTCTTACAATATGTATTTCGATTTGGGGGACTTCTCAGTTCATCACTTATTGAGGAATTATGTTGGAAAGTAAAAAAGGATCTTTAAATCCTATTTTTGTGGTGGCAATGAGAATTGTGCAAAAATGTTGAGTTCTATGCATAAAAAATGATCAAACTATTTCTAAGATAATATGCAATGTATTAACTAGTGTTAATTTCCTACTTTTTTTGAAATTCTGTATCATTTCAATCCTTTTTTCTGTTCTGTTTTTTAAAATAAAATTTAAAAAATACCAAAAAAGCCGGGCGTGGTGGCGCACGCCTTTAACCCCAGCGTTCGGGAGGCTGAGGTAGGCGGGGCATTGTGAGTTGGAGGCCGGCTTGGGCTACAACGCGAGAGCAAGGCCGACCGAGCTACATAGGGCGACCCTGCCTCGAAAAGCTAGGGCTGGGAGTTTGGCCCAGTGGTTTAAGCGCTGTCTGGCAGGCATGAGGTTGTGAGTTTGATCCCCGGTGCAGCCAGAAAAAAATGCAAAAAACAAAAAAAAGGGGTTTGCCTTAAGGAAAGTATCTTTACCCAATTATATTCCTTAATCTGCTTTATTCTTTCTGTGATCTGCCTCAGATATCACCGTCACTCTTGTGCCAAAAATCCCATCAATTAGAGTACGCATTTCTAAAACTTTATTTATTTTTGGTATCGGGGATCAAAGCCAGGGTTTCCTGCATGCTAGGCAAGCACTCTATGAGGATGTACATTCCCCAGCCCTACAATTCTAAACTCTTAGTATAACATGGGAGCCTTTTGCAATAGGGCCAGTTTGTCAGGTTCTACACAGTCCACCAGAATCTATGAAGGTTCCTTGTGTTTAGCACATTCCCTGCTTCCAAAGTGGTAGGTCAACTAAAACTGTACCTTCCTGTGAAATCCTTACCTCATCTCTTTTTTCACCACTCATTTAGCTCCTCTGGAGATTTAAATGCCTCTGCCTACAGAGCTGTTGAAACTAGCATCTTATCGATGCATTATTGTTTGGTCAAAGGTGCTTGCAGTGGTAGCCTGGGGCTGTAACCTGAGAGGAATTAGTCCTCGCTGTAATTTTGTGAGTGCCTCTCCCTGCTCTGGCATTCTCAGTTTGATCCAAACTGCTAGGAGATGGCAGAGTTCAACAAATCCCCTTCCCCACACAGATCCTCTTCCACATACCCTTCCAACCTCAGTGCTACTCCCAAACTTCTCTTTTATAGAAATTACCATTAACCGGGCATGGTGTAATCTCCGCACTCAAGAGGTTGAGGCAGGAGGATCACAGTGAGTTGGAAGCCAGCCTGGACTACATAGTGAGTTCAAGAATAGCCTGAACTATATAGCAAGACCCTGTCTCAAAAAAGAAACAACAAAGAAAGAAAATAATTAATTACCATTGCCTGGCATAATGGCACACATATGTGAGTTCAAGGCCAACCTGAACAACAAAGTGTGTGTCTCAAAGGAAGAAAATTACCATGAATCAGATCCCTTGGTTATACCGCAGCATCTAGTTACCCGCATTTCAACCACTTATGGGCAACAAAAAGAAAGGTGAGTACAGTACAGTAAAATATTTTGTGACCAAGAATGGCCAACCACATTCACATAACTTTTATTACATCGTATTATCAGAATTGTTCTATTTTATTTGTTGCTATTAATCTGTTATTACACTGTATAAACTAAACTTTATCATATATATAAATATGTAGGAAAAAACAGATTATATATAGAGTTCAATACTACCTGTAATTTAAGGCAGTTTTAGGGGTCTTGGAATTACCATAAATTTATAGTACCTACTGCTCAATAAATATAGTTTATTAATTTGTTATATATTAATTAATCTGTCCTTTCTCCCATTCAACTTATATATCATTTCCATGTTCTTTTCTTCTCCAAATTGTTTGTGTTTTCCCCAGAACATCTTCACTTCTGTGATGAACCTTCACTATCAATTCAATATTTCATGTTTGTTTGTTCTTTTGGGGGGGGGGTTTGTTTTTTGTTTTGTTTTGTTTTGTTTTTGCGGCACTGGGGATTGAACTCACAACCTCCACAGGCGCTTAAGTCACTGAGCCAAACTCCCGGCCCTGGTTTTTTGAGGCAGGGTCGCACTGTGTAGCTCAGGCCGGCCTTGCGCTCCAGTTGTAGCCCAAGCCACATTGTAGCCCAAGCCGGCCTCGAACTCACAACGCTCCTCCTACCTCAGCCTCCCAAGTGCTGGGATTAAAGGCATGTGTCACCACGCCCGGCTTTGTTTGTTCGTTTTTCGAGACAGGGTCTCACTATATAGTTTAGGCTAGCCTTGAACTCACAGCAATCCTCCAGTCTCAGCCTCCCAAGTGCTAGCATTACAGCTATGCACACCTGCCAGGCCTCTAATTCAATATTCCTTTCTAGCTTCCTCTTTTAGCCACAAATTAGTCAGCAAAAAGTCATGTCAATGATTTTATATCTGTATGACCTCTACTAATCACAAGTAGTACTAATGATGCTTCCTACTCAGTCTTAGATCTGCCCATCTAATATCTATTACCCCAACTTATGATATATGTAAGCATATTATTTCAAAGTCATTGTTCTTTTTTGTGTGTGTGGAACCAGAAATCAAACTCAGGACCTCATGCTTGCCAGGTAGGCTCTGTGACAGAGTTATATCCTCAGCCCCTCATTGTTCTTTTTGTTCACTCCCTCTATCACTTTTTTTTTAACTGCTTTTTATTGAGTGATAGATGTCATACATGGATGATCTCATTTATTTCTCACGATAGTATTAAGATCAAGTGCCTTTTCTGGTTTTACAAATGAACAATGTAAATCTTTCCTTTTCTTTTTTGTAATCTTTCTGCATCAGTCTCCCATGTGCTGGGATTACAGGTGTGTACCACCAACAAGCAGTGTAAAACTTAACGAGTAAACTAGAGAACTTCAACCCAGTCATGTGTAACACCAGATTTAACTTAAATGATACTTAAAGGATATTTATTCATCAGTATTTAATGAGCTCTACCCTGCACACATGTTAGTTAATGTGATTTTCGTGGTGCATTTAATCTTGAAACTTGTAAAGTCATTTTTAAAATGTGGAGTATTATATAAAAATCAACTCAGGACTGGGAGTTTGGCTCAGTGGCTTACACGCCTGTCAGGCAGGCGTGAGGTTATGAGTTCAATCCCCGGTGCTGCAAAAAAAAAAAAAAAAAAAAAAAAAAAAAAAAAAAAAAAAAAAAAAAAAAAAAAAAAAAAAAAAAAAAAAAAAAAAAAAAAATCAACTCAAAAGGAATTAAAGACTTAAACACAAGACTTCAAACTGTCACTCGGGAGGCTTAGGTAGGAGGAACGTTGTGAGTTCCAGGCCAGCTTGGGCTACAATGCGGACGCAAGGCCGGCCTGAGCTACATAGTGTGACCCTGTCTCAAAACACTAAGGCTGGGAGTTTGGCTCAGTAGCTTAAGAGCCTGTCTGGCAGGCGTGAGGGTGTGAGTTTGATCCCCGGTGCCACAAAAAAAAAAAAGAAAAAAAGGACTTTACACTGTAAAATTGTTGAAAGAAAATAGAACATAGACAATTTTTTTTAGGATTTAACTTCACCAACAGAGGCAACAGAAGCAAAATTAGACGAGTGGGATTACAACAAAATAAAACACTTGTGCACAGCAAAGGAAAAATGGAATGAAGAGACAATTTACAGAATAGAAGAAAATATTTCAAAACTGTAATATATAAGGAACTCACTAGTCGTGGTAGCTTATGCTTTTAATCCCAACACTTAGGAAGCAGAGGCAGGAGGATAACAAGTTCAAGGCCACCCTGGGCTACATAGAAGTTCAAGGCCTGCTTAAACTACATAGCAATAGCCTATCTCAAAATACCAAAACCAACCAAATAAAAAATACATTAATATATGAAATACAGACAACCGAATAAAAAGGAAACAACTTCTTTAAAAATCATTAAGGTGGACATGGTAGTAAGGGTCCAACTACTCTAGAGGCTGAGGCAGCAAGATTAAAAGTTTGAAGACAACCTGGGCAACTTAGTAAGACCCTTAGTATTACTTATTTGTGATTTTTAACGTTTTGTTTTTGTTTTTGGTTTTTTGGTACTGGGGATCAAACTCACACAGGCAGGCACTTAGGCCACTGAGCTAAATCCCCAGCCCTGTTTTTTGAGACAGTGTCTCACTATGCAGTTCAGGTTGGCCTTGAACTCACTTTGTAGTCCAGGCTGGTCTCGAACTCACAATGATCCTCCTGCCTCAGCCTCCCGAGTGCTGGGATTAAAGGCATGCGCCACCACACCTGTCTGGTTTTTAATGTATTACAAGTAGATATTAATAAAGAAAATACAAAAATGCACTCATCTATGAGAAAATAAACCAAAATTCCAAAGCAAAATATAAAGTAATAATAGTTAATACACTGTGAATCATGTTCTTTTTTTTCATACTCTTAAAAGGATGACCAAATGTTACTCAGAGAACAAGTTGTAGATGACAAAAAAAGACTCTCTTACAATTAACAAAGAGATAATAGCACAAAACATTCTTTTCAGTGAACTAGAGAATCTAGAAGTATAAATGAAACAAATTGGCATATATATTAAAATATTTTTGAAGCAACAGAATAAATAATTTGGGGAATTATTTGACCTAAATAGTTGGTTGTCTACTGTTGTATGATACTTGTAAAAATATAATTTGATACAGGCTCTAAGAAGGAGAATTTTATCATAGTTACAAATTTCCAAAGTCTTTGATGCAAAAATTCTATTTTTAGGAGATCATCCTACCTATTCATGTATGTACAAAATGAAATATGTGGACATTTGTTTATTGCAGGCTTGGTTGTAATATTAAGAAGTTAAGGAGCTGAGGATATAGCTCAGTGGCACAGCACCTGCCTGGCAAATGCAAGGTCCTGAATTTGATTCCCGATACGAAAAGAAAAAAATGTTGCAATCATTTCTGATTTCTTTGGGCCGGGGATATAGCTCAGTGGCATAAGCGCCTGCCTGGCAAGCACAAGGTCATGAGTTTGATTCCTGGTACCAAAAAATAAATAAATAAATAAATAAATAAATAAATAAATAAAAATTTAAAAAAAGAAAGAAAAGAAAAAAGAAAAAAAAAAAGAAGTTAAAATAACCAAAGAGAGCTGGCATGGTGGTACATGCCTGTAATCCCAGCACTGAGAAGGGTGAGGCAGAAAGATTACAAATTCAAAGTCAGCCTGGGATATAAAATGAGTTTGAGCCTGGCCTGAGATACATAGCAAGATCCTGTCTGAAAGAAAAAAATGAAAGAAAGGGAGAGAGGGAGGGGGAGGAGAGGGGGACGGCAGGGAGGGGAGGGGAGGGAAGGGGAGGAAGGAGAAGAAGAGAAAAATACAACCAAAAAATGCACATTAAGTAGATTATGGTAGCGCAAGCCTGGCCTGAGCTACATAGTGCGACCCTGCCTCAAAAAACCAGGGCTGGGAATTTGGCTCAGTGGCTTAAGTGCCTGCCCCGGCAAATGTGAGGTTGTGAGTTCGATCCCCAGTGCCACCAAAAAAAAAAAAAAAAAAAAAAAAGAAAGAAAAGTAGATTATGGTATATCTGACTGTATAATACTATGTATGCAGCTATTTATATGTGAAGATAAAGAGATAACCAAAATCTGTTTAGTGAGAAAAAAGTGTATTAAAAAGAATATGACAACTATAAGAAATGGGTAATTTTAGGACTGGGGCTAAGAAAGTATAACAGGAATATGGAAGATCTTTTTTTTTTTTTTTTTTTTTTTTTTTGCGGTACCGGGGATTGAACTCACAGCCTCGCACCTGCCAGGGCAGGCGCTTAAGCCACTGAGCCAAACTCCCGGCCCTGGTTTTTTGAGGCAGGGTCGCACTATGTAGCTCAGGCCGGCCTCGAACTCACAACGCTCCGCCTACCTCAGCCTCCCGAGTGCTGGGATTAAAGGCGTGCGCCACCAGGCCCGGCTATGGAAGATCTTTTTGTGCCAGGAAGTAATCAAGTAGTTTAAAAATCATGGAGAAAAAAACATCATGGGGGAAGGGATGGGAACACATTTAAAGGGCTCAGATATTAGCCTGATGGCCCCCTCCTGACTAGGTCTGGTACAGTGGATTCTAACCAATTGAAAAGGATCCACAAACCATTCTAAGAAATATAAAGAAGAGAAGGCATGACTGAATTAAGAAATTACCATTTTACAACCATCTTAATAATAATTATAGGTAATAATAGTCAATAGGTCAGTGAAAGTTTGATGGGAAGCATTCTTTAACATATCCCCCATAGTTGTCAGTTAAGAAGGTTAAATAGTAACTTTCCAGAGGAGACACTTAATGAAGACCATCAACTATTATATCTCTGATAAGAGTCCCTGAGGAGGGGTCAGGGATTTAGCTCAGTGGCTCAAGTGCTTGCCTGGTAAGCACGAGGTCATGAGTTCAATCCCTGGTACCAAAAAAAAAAAAAAAAAAAAAAATCACTGAGGAAAAAATATCATTTCTATATTTCCAACAAAAGTTCCCAATAGGAATCTCTCCATGAATAATCAGAAAAATCCATATGCAAGGACATTCCATAAAAATAAGACTCAAAGTGTTACAAAGAAAGGAAGGAAAAAAAATCCCAGCACATATTCTTCAAATGACCACATCATGAATACAAAAGAAAGCGGAGAAACAGTTTCAAAATAAAAACTCAGTGACATAAAAATGAAATTCGGGGCATGATCGTGAATTGGAAACAACAATTATTTTTAAAACTCTACTGAAATGTGAAAAAACATTATAATTTCTACATTTGATAGATGTACTGTGGCTATGTGAGAAAGTAAGAATAAGAGCTCACACAATTCACCAGGTGTGGTGGTGCACATCTGTAATCCCAGCACTTGGGAGGCTGAGGCAGGAGGATCACTGCAAGTTGGAGGCCAGCCTGGGGTACATAACAAGACTCTGTCTCAAACAAAACAAAACAAAATAACTCATACACTTAGAAACAGATTGTTCTGTGAACACAGAACAAAGCAACAACCAGAACACATTTTAAATCATACACTTGATCTAATGAGTCCACTTTTGCAAACTAGCCAATCAGCATCAACCCTTCAATTTTGAAATTAGGTCAATTAGGCACAAACTCATTGCAACCCATGTGTCAGAGTACCCAACAATAATCTTACTTGAGTAGCCAAGTTTTAATCTGTATTTCTCTATTCGTGGGGGAGGGTTGAGATAGGTTCTCACTATACAGTTCAGGCTGGGATTGATCTATAGTCCAGGCTGTCCTTGGACTCTTGGCAGTCCTCTTGCCTCAGCCTTCCTAGTGCTGGGATTACAGGTGTGCACGACCATGCCCAGCTAATATGTATATATTTTTTTTGCAACATGTTCTCTCTATGTAGGTTGGGAAAGCCTTAACTTCCAATCTTCCTGCTTTGGCTTCTAAACAAGCTTTTAAGGATTATGTCAATCTATTTACCTCTCTGAAAGTCTGTTCATCCCTGAACTCTGCTTCCCCCAAATGGTAAGTGTCTAGCTGTTTGCTATGCTCAGAGAAATTACATGACCAGCAAATTCAACTTTGACTCTTTATTTCTGTTTTTTAAAATTTTATTTTAAAGATAGTAAAATCCAACAAAACAAAACAGAACAAAGCCAATCAAAACAAAGCAGTAAAATTGGTACAGAACTTCAAAGCTGAATACTAGGGAAACAATAGCTACCATAGTATATCTTGTTATCATCACAATAGTTGTGCATTCCATCAGGTATAGCAAAATCAAACCAAAAACAAAACAGAATAAAACCAATCCAAACAGAATATTGAATAAAGCAAAACAATTAATCAGAATAAAGCAAAACAGTGAGAACAATGTTGGGTTTCAAAGACAAGATAGAAGGAAATCCCCCGTATTTGCTATATTGCATACAGTCATCCTCCCAAGAGATACCTGGACTGCTGGCCCCAGGCCCACAAAATCAACCAAATAATACAAGCATCCAGTTGGTTATGTACCTAGTTGCTATCAACTTAGCTGGTCAGCTGAATCAGCAGGTTGCTTATGGCGCGGGGCGGGGGTTGTTGATTCTCAGCCTGCCTGCCTGTAGGCTCACCAAAGGCGCTGACTTTTCTTTTCCTAGAACCCGTTGCATTGCTTACCAGGAAGGCTGGCTAGTTGTCTTCTGGTTGGAGCCTCCCAGACCCAGCATGGCAGGTTCTCAGGAGGTGCTGTTTTTTTTTTGTCTGTCTGTTTATTTCTGATACTGAGTAGTAGTCTTAATCTTTTGGGTGTTTGGAGCTTCTACCAACATAATTCTGAAGACCCTTGACTGGAAGCATTCCAGAAGACTTTTGGATCAATGAGCATACATCTGGGACCTGTCTATCCAAACTTCATTGGTCACCTGCTAGATAAGTCAGTCTGTGGTGCCATCTGAACTCTATTTTCATTGGCTTCTGCATTGAATGGTTGGTTGATTGATTGAGGTAGTATAACTTTTTTGAGACAGAGTCTCACTATAGTGCAGGCTGTTCTTTTTTTTTTTTTTCTTGTGGCACTGGGGATCCAACTCACAGCCTCACACCTGCCAGACAGGCGCTTAAGCCACTGAGCCAAACTCCCAGCCCTAGTTTTTTGAGGCAGGGTCGCACTATGTAACTCAGGCCAGCTTTGCGCTCGAGTTGTAACCCAAGCGGGCCTCGAACTCACAATGCCCCTCCTACCTCAGCCTCCCGAGTGCTGGGATTAAAGGCTTGCATCACCACACCCGGTTAGTGCAGGCTGTTCTTGAACTCACTTATGTAGCCCAGGATGGTCTCAAACTCATGGCAATCCTCCTGCCTCAACCTCCCAAGTACAGGGATTACCAGATGGAATTTTAAAATTTAAATTCTTTTCCTTTAGAGTCAAACCACTTCTCGCAACTTCCTCAAGCTGAACTGTAGCTGCCACCCTTCCACAAGATGAATAAAAATATGCAGATGCTGGCCTCAGGAGGTTGAAGTCCAGTTTTGTTTTCACAAAGGAGTGAGAGGAAAGGGTCAAATGGGATGAAACAAGCTTGGAGTTGTCTATTGTCTCTTTGTATTCCCTCTCCCCTCTTCCTCACTAGAAGGCCCTTGCAAACCTGGACTCAGTGAGAGGGTGATTTGTGGCAATATGAGGTCTCTCCAACTCCTTGGAGCTAGCTTTGAAAAAAATCTTTATTTTTCACCAAAATAAATGACCTCCCATGGTGGTAGGCACATGGACCTGAGAAGCTAGTAATAAATTTTGCGAGCCAACCAGGAGATAAATCCCTATTCCAGAGAGGCAAGGGCCTCCCATTTCCCTATTGGGAAGTCAACAGACTCTTAGGAAAAGGGACTATGTGCTTAAGGCTGGCTGAACTCATTGGAACTCCAGGAATATTCCATCAGCAGACAAGGACAGTTTTACATCTGGGAATTCTGACTTCTTTTTCATTGAAGGCATCAGCTACCTATAAATACTTTTGTTGGATAAGTAAAAAGTTGTTTGGGAGACTGATGGTCTCTACTTGGTTTCCCCTGCAAAGTGCACTCAAGTTATCTACTGTCTCTACTGTTTGACAGATAACCATTTGGATATTCTCTTAGGTTGTTTGCCAATACAAGTTAGGGTGAAGACACCTTCACTGGAAAAACTGAACCCCAACTTTCAAGTGTCAATATCTGCACATTCTGTCCCTTCCTCTGGGCTAAAAGAAGGGGTAGTGGATATTCCCTAGGCCGAGGAAGTTCAGAGAAGCTGTTTATCTATAAAGAAAAATATTTTAACTTTTGCCATGCAGGCTACAATTCCCCACTTGCCTTAGTCCAGCCCTCAGTGGTGAGGGTTGTGTAACCTGACTATCTGTCTGACATTGGATTGGTGAGTAGATCCCTTCAAAGGTAGCCAAAGCACCAGTAAAGAAAGCTTAAACCTGGCAAAGTACCACTCACATTTGTAAGCCTAAATACAAAAGAAAGCCAAAGTCAAGATAGCTAACATCTCCACCTGCTATGAGGGCCTTTTTTTTTTTTTTTTTTTCTGAGACAGGATTTCACTATGCAATTCAGGCTGGCCTTGAACTCACTTCGTAGCCTAGGCTGGCCTTGAATTCGCAGTGATCCTCCTGCTTCAGCCTCCCAAGTGCTGGGATTACGGGTGTGAGCCACCATGCACAGCTAAGTACCCCTTTTCCATAACCTCTGTATCTCTGCTTATTTTTGGTAGGATTGACATGGGTGGCACAGCTTTCTTTATTGTCTCTAAATGCAGTTTCTTCTCTGGATGCATTGCCAATCAACCATCTGTGGCTTGGTGCCGAGGTAACTTTTCCCAGTTATGGTCAGTTGGGACATGTCCTCATTGCAGAGGAAGGAAGGGATAGAAAATTGGAATCAGTGTCATAAAACCCTTCTTCCTAAATTTGAACAAGACCTGCAATTTAGAAAGAATGGCTCTTAGACCAAGTGTATCTAGAGTTGTTGCCAAGTTTCATCCAATCTGTTCTGAAGGTAATAGTACCCTAAAACATTAGAATTCTGACAATTACTACAAAGCTTGCAAGCAGATATCAAGCAATCTAATAAAAGAAAAGCAAGCCGGGCGTGGTGGCGCACGCCTTTAATCCCAGCACTCGGGAGGCTGAGGTAGGCAGAGCGTTGTGAGTTCGAGGCCGGCTTGGGCTACAACGCGAGCGCAAGGCCTGCCTGAGCTACATAGTGTGACCCTGCCTCAAAAAAACCAGGGCCGGGAGTTTGGCTCAGTGCCTTAAGCGCCTGCCCTGGCAGGCGCGAGGTTGAGAGTTCAATCCCCGGTGCCGCAAAAAACAAGGTTAGTTTTGTCAGAAAAGTGCATTACGTATGTATTGTACATAGAGTCTCCTTTTTCTGTAAATCAATATGAATTATCATTTAAGAGGAAAACATCATTTGTTCATGTCAAATACCAAGAATTATGTTCAGCAATTAGGCTGCATTTTTAAGAATCTCTTAGGTACACACAGTTGTCCATACTGGTCTCAAACTCACAATCTTCCTGCCTCAACATCCCAGGGCACTTGGATTACAGGCATGCGCTATCATACCTGGCTTCTTTCTAGTTTTGTAAAAGACAACTCACATATGAAAGCAATTTTTTTTTCTGCTTCTACATATATTATGTGAATATACTGGTACTGGAGCGTAATTATTGGTCATTAATTTGTTTGTTTTGCCACACTAGGAATAGCACCTAGAACCTCCACATTTAGGTATATAACCAGCTCTTCTCTTATTTTTTACTTCGACGCATGTTCTTGTTAAGTTGTTGAACTACCCAGGTTTACTTGAATTAATGATTTTCCTGCCTCAGTCTCCCAGAGTGTCAGCATTACAAGCATGTGCCAGTACACTCTGATGTGGGGTATTTAACTATACAAATAATGTGGAAAAATTTAATGCAACCCAACCTTCTTTGTTTTTCAAACTCGTGCTGTGTAACTCACCTACATTTGATTCTCTGTGACATTTAAAAGCGCTATGCATTATATTTTCAAATTTCCGTTAGGGTAAGGGCTAGGTTTTGTATGTGTTGAATAAATTCCTACAAAGGGAAAACTTGGTGAGATTCCATTAGGAAATTGTCTGAATGTAACCTTATCTAAGAGCCCTTGAAAGACAATGTTTAGCAAACTTGTTCCAGAACATTCTGGTCATTTTGGATAAATAAAAACAAACAAAAATTGAAGTTAGGAGAAAACAGTTTTCATGGCTGGTGTTATTTCAAATGGGTCAAAATTTTCTTAAAATTGACCTAATACTTTTGTTCCAAGTGTACTGATTCATATTTTAAGCAAGTCTTTATCAGTGTAAATCAAACACATAATTTCCTCCAAAATAGTTGCAGGTACCTTCAGACATAGTAAAAATCAAACAAAACAGAACAAAATAGAACCAATGAAAACAAAACAATGAATGGTATAAAGGACTTCAAAACAAGATAAGAGTAAATCCAAAATAACTGCCATAATATATCTCATTATCTTTGAACCAGCTATCCATGCCATTGGATATAATAAAATCAAACAAAACAAAACAGAATAAACTCAACCCAACAAAACAATGAAAATGATATAGGACTTCAAAACAAGATAATAGGAAATTAACAATGGCTGCCACCTTCCGAAAGAGAGCCCCCACAGATGCTACACTGTGTATTGTTATCCTCTGAATAGCTGATCAGACTACCAGCTTTAGGCCTGCAAAGTCAGTGAAACACTGAACACTACAAGCATTAAATTGTATTTTACCTCAATAGATGTCATTGCAGCCTGTGTTTCTCCAGATCAGCCAGTCACTTATGGCAGGAGGGCCTGGGGAGAGATGAGGATCGGCTCTTCTTGTTTCCCAGCCCACATGCCAGAAGGGGCTGGCATCTGGCGGTCCCCCTTGATGGCCCGTGCATGGTGCTGATTCACAGGGAGGGCTTGCTTTTTGGTGATTTCTTTTTTTTTTTTTTTTTGTTTCGTTTTGTTTTGTTTTGCGGCACCAGGGATTGAACTCACAACCTTGCGCCTGCCAGGGCAGGCGCTTAAGGCACTGAGCCAAACTCCCGGCCCTGGTTTTTTTTATGTTTTTTTTTTTTTTTTTGCAGCACCGGGGATTGAACTCACAACCTCACACCTGCCAGGGCAGGCGCTTAAGGCCCTGAGCCAAACTCCCGGCCCTGGTTTTTGAGGCAGGGTCGCACTATGTAGTTCAGGCCGACCTTGTGCTGGCGTTGTAGCCCAAGCCGGCCTCGAACTCACAACGCTCCGCCTACCTCAGCCTCCCGAGTGCTGGGATTAAAGGCGTATGCCACCACGCCCGGGTTTTTTGGTGATTTCTTGTTCTCTTCCCCTGCCTTATTATTTTAAAAATTTTTTTTTGTCTTTTTGAGACAAGATTTCACTGTGCAGTTCAGGCTGCTTTTTTTTTTTTTTTTTTTTTTTT
>RJWM01027912.1:0-26250 GCA_004363535.1 Dasyprocta punctata | reverse complement strand
TGTCAACTCATCTAACAAATGCATCCATCTATAAGAGATCCAGAATATGCCAATAGATCAAGAAATCTGAAGCTAATCTTACTTTTCAGAGCAAGTGTGGAAGTTGGATGAAGGGATCTCTGGGTGGACTGATACTGACAGAAATGGTCCAACAAAATGACACCTAACATCAGACTTTATAGAAGTGAAAAAGTATTCATTATTCTAAGTGTTCTTAATATTGAGTGAAATCTAAGAATTTCTTAATCAGAATAACCATCTTTTAAAGTTATATCTGTCACCGAAAAGTCAAACTCAAGCTTAAAATTATATACCTGAGTACAAAGTTTGTGTACACTTAATGGTTGTGCTTAACAGTTATAATTAAGTTGTCCTACCTGCCTTAATTATCTAGCTAATGACCTTAAAACCCTAATTTATTTGCCTGACACCCCCAACTTCTGTCTCTGCTAAATCTACTCTGATTTTTCTCTTCAGGTGAAATTGTTCTTTTAATAATGTATTTCATACAACATGTATTTCATCATTCAACCAACATTCATTCAACAAACATTTATAGCATGTTTCCAACAACCAAGCACTGTGAGTGATGCTGGAGCTACAATGGTGAGCCAGAAAGGACCTAACTGGTACTTTTAAAGACCTTTTGGTCAAGGGCAAGAAAACAATTAATCTAACAGTTACAAAACTTAGCATATCATTACAGAAACAAATTGGTGGCCAGGGGCCTATGGTAAGGGAGTTATGCTAGGAGAAGATCATGAAGGAGAACTGGGGATGTTACCTGAAAGAGACATAGGTGTTCACATAGGTGAGGAAAGGGAAAAGAAAAAGGGCTGAAGAGAAACTGGTTCTCAGCAGAAGACCAGACAATGCTGGGGACAAATGTGGAGCTTCTGAGGAGCTAAAGGACAGTGAGGTTAGAACATAAAAACCCAGAGAGAAAGTCCTTTGAGACAAGCCTGCAGTGGTAGATAGGTAGACACCAAATAGGACATCGTGAACCGAACAAAGGTTTGGGGTTCTAATCCTAAAGGTGATGGGAAGTCATTGAAGTATTCTGCAGAGTGTTACAACATCAGAGGGTACATTTTGCAAAGGTCCCTGGGGCTCATGGAGTACAGCAGATTGAAGACAGAACACAAAGAGACTACACAGTGAGCTATTGCTGAACTCCAGACTGGGAATGTTCAGCAACAATAGGATGACCATTGTCATGACCATTTAGAACTGGATGGGTGCTGAGACTGGAAGCCTAGAGGAGAATGGGTTGAGTTTAAAGTATCTTGGAGGCATCCGAGTGGAGATTTTCATTGTCATTCTGATTGTCACTTTGATAGATGAGTCTAGACCTCAGAAGCTTTTGGCATTGATAAAAATTTGGGAAACATGATATAGTAGCCAAGGAAGAGCTCAGTAACCCAATGTGTCTGCAGGCATAAGAAATGCTCACAGCAGTGTCCTGGTCCTCTCCAGTTAAAATCAGCGTTTCTGAAGACATCTGACAACTACAGCATCACATTTGGTAGAAGCAGAGCCACAGAATCTTTATTTTTTTAATAGTTGTACCTCATATTAGAGATACATTGGCTGAGAGTAAAAAACGGACTCTGAGGCAATATTTCCTGTCTCTGAAGAAAATGACCCAGAAAGGGGAACCTTACTGTGCTTTATTCTCCTTACTTGTGTTTTTTTTTTTTTTTTTTTTTTTTTTTTTTTTTTTTTTTTTTTTTTTTTTTTTTTCAGTAAAACTTATATTGCTCTTTGGAACTGATTAGCTGTCCAATTAAAACTCCAGGTCCCCAAGGTGCACAGAAGAGTGGCTCCAGCTCTGCTAACCTGTGCACCGTCCACCTCAGCTCAGGCCCTTGTCCTTTGTCTCACACACGCCCTCCCCTTTCTGTCTCTCCTGGGCACTGACCTTTGGGCTCATCCTTTTTCCAAGAAAGACAGCATTTCCAGTGAGCAAAATGTCACATTACCTTTGCTGAACAGGACATTTCAAATAAAATATTAGCAATAACAATTACCTCTAAGCCACTAATCCCCCTGAAGCTACTTTAAACCACCAAAGGATTTAAGGCAATTCCCTGAAAATATCTCAGGCTTAATAGATTATGGTGCTGGGCAGTGAAATCTATTGGCTCATGTTGCCTTAACTTGCATTATGTGGCATTTTCAACTATAAAAGAAAGTCATGACACCAACTGTTCCAACCATTATTTAATGTAAAAAATCAGGTTGTGGAAATATAAATAATCATCATCTTGCAGTACACATCACACTGTGAATAAGGCTATTTCCATGACCAGAGTATTATTGGCAAGAGAAGCCACTAGAAAACAAAATAGCTACTCAAATATTTATTTCCCCAGGCAGATTGGCAGTTTACCTTGCACCTATATACAAGAGATCTCTAAAGGAATGCTTTCCCTAGCAATGTTGCAGGATAGGGCTTAGTGTAAGGCATTACGGCAAATGATATACTTTCTGAAAAACCTGCAGTATGTGAAAACCTCCTCATACACTGATTTTCATGTTCATTTTTTTTTACTCATGCACAAATATGTATTGTTTGCCCACTGATACCAAGAAGTATGCTGAAAGATGGATGGCCATAGGCCCCCAAGCCTATTAGTGCCAAACCTAGCTTGTCTATTTCTTCTCTGCCCATCCCACACTATAGTCATCACCTCAGTCAGTAACACCAAACAAGTGACAGTGCCTGACTTTCAGAAGTTCCGGCAGAGGAGACAAACCAGTGAACAGAAAATGTCAGCACAACAAGGGAAGGGCATTGAGAGGCTGAGGACAGAAGCATGAGACGATGTCAAAGGGACGTGGGAAGGTCAGGGAAAGCTTCCCAGAGAAGGTAAAATCTAAACCAAGGTTTCTCAATCTCAGTAGAATTGGTACTTAGAAAAGACAATTCTTTGTTGTAGGAGTGGCTGATGTGAGGGCATTGTAGGATATTTAACAGCATTCCTGGTCTCCAACCACTAGATGCCTATAGCACCCACCCCACCCAGTTATGATCCCAAACATCTCCAGACATGGTCAAATGTCCTCAGTGGGGCAACGATGGCCCCAGTTAAGAACTGCTGATCTAGACCAAGAGAAAAGAGGGAATCCAAGAGGTCTAGGAAAACATGGTTTGGAGAGGTAGATAGGGAGGCATGTCAAACACGACAGAGCATATGCAAAGCCCAGAAGCAAAGAGGATCTGGATGGATTGAAGAATTGGAATAAGCTCACCAGGCATCTGCTGGACCATGGGAGGTCAGAGCAGCAGAAGACAGAACTAGAAGGGAGGGGGGCCTGTCCTGTTGTGGAGTTTGATTTCATCTCAGTAGCAGTGGGTGCCACTGAGGAATTCTCAGTGACTGGGGTTCAGGAGAGTATAATTAGTTGTTTAAGGTCAAGGAGGGAAAAATCAAGCAGGAAACTCATTTTTACTGTATCAATACTGTGAACAAGGTGATACTGACTGAGATGATGACTATAGTGTGGTGTGGGCAGAGAAGAAAGTGCCGAGCTGGGTTGTATACTGATGGACTTGAGCATCTATGGCCATCCAAGCGGAAACTGTGGAATACACAGGTTTGTTGCTTTAAAGAAAAAAAGTGCTGGGAGATAAAGTGTCTAAAAATCAAGTGTGAAACCACCCAGGGATAAAGTATGCAAAATGAGGCAAGAAGATGGCTCAGAACCCAACCCTGAGACGTACCAACATTTAAGGGTGCTCAGTCCTGACACACCATTTCTCAGGTCCAAATAAACCACAGACTATGTTTATAAAGTGGGTCAAGTTTGTCTCTGGCTTCTAAAGTCTCCACGTTGCAACCCACTCCATCCTCATTAACATATCCTTACTTCCTTCGCTGTTGCTAGTGCATTCCTACCTAGACCGCTTAGATCCTCATGTGGCTGGAAGCTCATCCAACAGCCATATCTTCTTTGTCCTGTTTCTGTCAAGTGAAACAATTGACTTAAGTGCTCTGAACAGCAATTTTCTCTTCTGTAAAACTGGACTTTAATTTGCACCCCACAAGGAGTTGTGAGAAAAAAAAGCCCAGTGAAGAACCACTCTCTGCCTGCTATGTTCTGGGGTCAGGTGTGCCAGAGAGGTTAAGTCAAAGGTTCCTAAGCAGTGTGCTATATCATCTCTGCAAGTCTTCAGTCTTTCCTGGTGTCCTGCCAGCTCTTGATCAGGGTATAAAATTGCCTTTTGCTACAACTCACCATCTGAACGGACAATTCAGACAGTTAAGTGCCTGGTGGACTGTTTTGCTGAGTGGGTTGTGGTGTAAGATGTTGAACTGGAAACGATTTTGCTGCACACCAGACTAGGTGGGAGGGAAAGTGAAAAGAAAAGTCAGCACTGGAGGGAAGATGATAGCCTGAAACGTGTAAAAGTGTGGCTCCTGGATGGAGATACAGATGTAATCATCAGGGCACTTCTACCCAAAAGTGATGCTTCGCTCAGGAGGTACCACTCACATTGAAAGTACAAAACTTTGAGTGCAAAAGTCAAAAGACAAAGAAAAAAGGCACTTTAGGTGCCTTAACAGACCTTGGAAGTCTCATTTTGAAATATTAATCTTTTTAATTTGTTGCCCAAAATTCCAATATTTTAACTGTGTCCTCAACAAAGAGATTGAGAATCACTGTGGTATGAACTGAGTCCCAGCTACATAACCGTAAAGTAGCAGAGATGCCATTGCAGCTGGGTATGTCTGACTCTTACTCAGAGCTGTTTTTATGTGTGTATCTGTCTATTTCAGAGATCTCATGTGCAAAGAGGCCCAAACTATTTGTCTTGCTGCAGAGCGCCTGGTTTAGATTTCTAGTACTCTCGGCTCATACTCTCCAGAGGGCAAATCTGTCTTTTCTGAGCTGTCCTTTAGGACCCCACCAGGCATGGCAGGAAGTGATGGATTCAGAGGGCAGCACTTGTTCTGTCTCCTCAGTTTTCTGCCTCAGATTCCAGGGCTGCACAGTGCCACCGCTTCTTGCACTTTTCTCTTCATACACATAAGATCCAATGTACATTATCTATAGATAATCCCACCTCTGCTTATATTTCTAAAATTGTTACTTCTATTCATTTACAATATACATTATAGAACACTAGACAGATTTAATCATCAAACAGGGACTCCATGAATTATCAAGAGTCCTGTTAGGTATTGAACATCACGACCAAAAGTGAATGGGATAAGTAACAGTCGGATTCTACCTGGATTGCTTGCACAATTGCTGTATTTTTATGTTAACCAAGCTAATATACACCTAATTTTTTAAAAGTCAAACACTTCCGTATGACAAACAGTAGTTCTCTTACATCTCATCCTAGTCCCCAGAGGAAAACTCCTCCGCTTTCTTCCCATTTTAGTCACTCCATGTTTCCCAACATATGCATGTACAGTTTGCTAGTCTTATCAATGACTGTTACCTATTAGTCCATTGTCACAGTAGATGAAGTTTAGTTCTCTCTCAACAATCACCACTTCTTACATCTCCTGTTTTCCTAATACAGTGATCCACCAATTCAGAATACATTGAGTACCTTTGTTGACACAATTTGGCCACGCAAATACCACTCACTACAGTCAGGCATGCTATGACTGCTTTTGGCTTCCTGATCAACTTTTTCTGTGTGTGTAAAAATTCTAATTGTTTAAAATGATTTGTTTGCTTGTACTATCTGGTGTGTGCATGTTCTCACTACTGAACCCTAATGCTGGAGTGTCCCATTTCCTAGATCATCTTAAGTTAGTTCCTGTTTGGACAGATGTTGTCCAATATAATCTTCAGAAATGTTAGAAATTTCTTTATCTGCCATGTCTGGTATGGAAGCCATTAGCCACGCATAGCTAGTAAGTACTCAAAATGTAGGTGGCGAAACTGAGGCCCTGGATTTTCATTACATTTTACTTGGAGCATTTAATTCATTCATTTGGTTGAATGATTGAATTGGATGGGTTAAAGTCCTAGCATTTGCTTTATATTTATTCCATTTGTTCTTTGCTCCATTTCTCCATTACCACCTTCTTTTAGCCATTGATTACTTTTAGTATCTACTTTATCTCCTCAATTATTTCCTCTTTTGTACTTCTTCCTGATTTTAATTTTTTAGTGGTTGATCTAGAAATTTACAATCTGTATCTTTAGGTCATCAGCACCTACTTTCAAACCATTTCCTTAGCAGGAGACAACAGCATGAGCTCTTTTCTTCCTTGTGCCTTTTGTTCTTATATTTTACCTTAAGCTTTTACAAAGCATTGTAATTATTTTTGCTTTAAGTAGCCTACTGCCTTTTCAAGGAATTTAAAATTACATACAAATGTGCACACACATACACACAAAACTACTGAAGAATTAAAACCTTTGTAAATATTCCAGAAGAGTTCCTTTGAGTGACTTCCATTCATTACTGGGGGTTTGGGGTTCTATCTCTGAGATCCTAGTCTGTTTATGTGGCAGGGAGGATGGTGGACAATGAGCTTTGCATTCTTAATATGAAAAAGGTGAGCGGTTGTGAGGATTGACTTCTCTGTACACTAATTTTAGATTTAGCTCCTTATTTTTGGCTCTATACCCAAGGATGTGCTAGAGCCAGATCTTGGCAGCCCAAAGGAGACAGTCCTTCACAGTGCATCCCAATCCTTCATTCATCCAGTGACATCAGGTTGGAAGCTTCTAACTGGTCATGGTGATGTACTTTCATGACAGCAATCAATACGTTCTACCGCAAAGCTTGTTTCCTTCCTTCCCTTTCCTTTCTTTCTTTCTCTCCCTCATTTTCTCTTTCTTCTCTCTCTCTCTCTCTCTCTTCTCTCTCTCTCTCTTCTCTCTCTCTCTCTTAGAGCTCTGATTATAAAACATTTACCAGAACACTACTGCCCACACCCCACCTCACCTATTGTGCCTGACAGCACCATCTTCTAGGGAGGGAAGGTAACTGTCTCTGGCACATGATCCCAGATTTACACACTTTGAGATTAACTTCCCTCAGCCTACCATTCCTGATACCTTCTCCTCTGTATGCTAAGGGTTCATGTTCCCTTTCTCTTTATAGGTTTTTATGTACTTTTTGCCACTATCTTAGTGAAAGCTTGAGAGAAAATGAGTTGAGTGCATATAGCTAATCTATCAACTTTAATCAAATCCCTGTCTTTCCTTTTAAAATTGGAAATTTCAAAGAAAACAAGCAACTTCAAGACTCTAAAAGTCTTAACAATGAATCAAACCTAACAAAAGTTCAAATAATCTCCACACTGGTTCTGAAGGCCTTGCATTCAATCTCTAACACTGCAAAAATAAAGCAAACTCCAAGTAGCTATTTTTTTTTGTCTTTAATGAGGAAGATGAAAACCAGTGTTTAACTGTGGCATGAATCATTTAGATGTAAATAATTTGATTCAGTTCAACATCTATGGCGTGATTACTAAAGATTATGCAGTATGCCAGGTGTTAGCAAGAAAGGAAGGAGCAAGGCAGACTCCCCCTGCCCCCCAGAGAGCTTACAAAGTAGCAGAGAAGATGGCTGGGTCATTTAGAAAGTTTATACACATATAACTTATGTTAGAAGAGGAAGAGTACTGTCTACCCTAAGAACATACAGCAAGGAGAGTTAATGTAATCTCAGGGTGAATAAAAGCTTCCCAGAGAGGATGACGTGCCAACTGAGCTATCATTTATAGCTCCAAACATAGTCATCATAGCTTGTTTAAACAATGATGTAACTTATTAAAGAATATTCAGTAGCCCATACAATGTGCAAGTAGTCAGAGAACAAGGAAGCCTTGAAAGCTGTGAAACCGTAAATAATGCCCAAGTGAAATTATCAGAGACTCCAAAGACCCTCTTGCCACCTGCCCTGGCTCTCTGCTCCGACATCAGAACTGGGCTCTGACAATGCTAACGCCAGGCTGCTGCCAGTGCTGCTTCTAAAAGATGTTTTTCTGTCTTTATTGTCAGAATGACCTTTCTTTCTTCTTTCTATCATTTTTCAAATTAAGTCTCAGAAAAAGGGTATCTCATGCCAGGTTTGAGTTAACATGAGTGCATTTCAGCTTCATTGGAGGCTGAGATACTGAGTTCATCCCATCTGTTTTGAGTTGCGGGAATCATAAGATGAGAAACTCCAAAAGATAGAATGTCAAAAAGGTGTTAGGTAACCAAGAAAGCATGAAAAGTTACATGTCGAAAATGTTGGTTTTGTGTATTGTTTGGATTTGATCAGTGTGTGGCTGATTGCTATTTCAGTGTGTCAGAATATGTGAGGTCTTGTGCAGAATCACAGTTCTTAAAACTGGAAGAGTCTCCAGAGATCAGTTGGCTAACGCCCAACTTCTAGAAGACAAACTGCTATCTGTTCCCACTGCGAACAATGAGACTAGTGGGTCCTTAGGAGATTGGAAACTCTGACCAAGCTGATGTGCTGGTTAATAGCAGAACCAAGACCAGGACACTGATACCCTGGGTGTTCCTTTTCTGTCTGGCGGTTTCCACCCATCAGTGAGAGGCAGTGATGTATAGTCGGTGTATGAGGACAGCTGGTCAAGACAAAGCACAAGACCAGTTGGATAGACTAGCTGGATGTGTCAGTAGAGATGGGTCAAGATGAGCAAATGAGAGAGACACACAGGAGATAAAACTGACAGGACTTTGTAATACCGCAAGTGATGGAGTGGGAATTGTTGAGATAGACACCAGTTTTGGGCTATCGAACCACGAAGACGGTGTTGGTCTCAACTTTGATAGGTAACAGAAAAGTGGAGGGGAAGTAGAAGTGGAGAGAAAGGGTAGGGAATGAAGAAAAGGATATGTCCACTTCGAGACATGTCCAACTGGAGGAGCCAGAAGTCCAACCACATGGAGATGTTCAGACAGGAGCCCTCAACCAGTGACACCAATGTTGACATTGTTGGCATTTTCATGATAATTAAAGCAAAAAAAGTAGATAAAATCATCCAGGGGAAGTGTAATCAGAAATGAAATTACAAACAAGGGTTTATCCCAAAGACAGAACAGAGGGAATAGATGAACGTGAAAGAGATGAAACAAGAGTGACCATAAGAAGAGAGGTAGGAATCAGAGAAGAAGGAGCAAAAAAGAAAATGATTCAGTCCCTTTTTCTTCGGATTTATAAGTGAATCATCAGGATGAGGTAGTATACTCTGTTCTTACTGTGAATGGTTATGGGGTGGAGGATAGAATGTTTTCACAAGACTGTGCCGTTTCTTTAGATCTTTAAAGGTGTACCTTTTGTGTAATCCTGATACCGTATCTAGGCCCACTGACTGTGGGGTAGTTTGTTTGGCTTAGCTTGGCTTTGGCTTTGCTTGTACTTTCAGTTTCAGTTTAGTTTATTGGTCCCCTTCCCAGGAAATCCCAAGGTGTAAGCTGGCACTGGCTGCTTCTTATGAATGCCAAGTAATAGACAAGAAAAATGACATAGAGAAAAGGTACATGACTCTTGGGCTTGTTAGCATCAGAATTAACTCTGAAAGACTTCTATACTTTTTTGAATGATTAAAAAGCCCAGAAAAATCAGGAAGGCTGGCTTGATTCCCAGTTCTTATGACTTTTCAGAACCCAGAGAAGTTGTTAAGCTCTCATGTAACTCAAAGCCTGACTTTGCAAAATAAAAACAATATAACCATGTTCTCTTGGTTCAATGAGAGATGGCCACAACTATGAACTCCTTGTAGCTCCATGAAAAAAATGTATCTATATAACAACAAAGTTTTATGATTGCTATCCTTGGAAGTAGTTTTATTACAGATCTGTATAAAATACTAAAGTAATAATCTTACGTTATTAGGTTATGTGAACCAAAGACTGGACTTTCGGGCTCCAAATGAGCAATTTCCCATCTGCCAGACACATTAGGACATTCAGTTAGAATATGGTCTATACACAAGGAACATAAGAACCTTGACCTTTTTAAACAGTTATCACAAAGAGCACAGAATACGACGTAGCTTCCACTCTGACTGGATAATTACATGAAATTTAACATCCTTCACTCCTTTTATGATTGAAGAGAATGCTAGAATTTTTCAAGCCATAATTTCAATCTAACACAAACATTAGAGTAGCATGTTTTACTGCTCTTTTGGGGACAATTTCTAGACTGAGTATTTAGCAAGAAGCATTGGGAAGTGTCTGGTCTTACATTTTCCAGAGGGGTTTGCAGTGATTTCTCCTGACTTCTTCACCCCAGCCACTATTGTATTTCATATTGATTAATATAACTAATATCTTATTAATACAATTTTGTTTTACATTATGCCCTTGTCCAAAGAATCATACACACTATATCAGCAAATCTCAGCTAAAAGAGAGAAAAACTATTCTTGATGTATTTGAATAAGGAAAATGAGGCAGTCTGAAGACAGTTTCCCGCTGTTTGTACTTTGCCTATTGATAGGCATCTTCTTGCTGACCCTTTGCAAAGGAGAAGGCACTGCCAGTGAGCAAAGGATGGTGGAATAGGATGCTGAAGATCCAGCCCTCCCTTGGACTCATCTACTAGCTAACCAAGTTCCTGAGGGCGTCAAGCCAGACTGGTTCATGTGAGTATCAGGGTAGGAGAATGTAGTCTGTCTTCAGACTTGGACTCCTGAAATACTCCAAATTTAGGAGAGAAGCTAAGCAATAAGTGTGAAAAGAGGCCACGTGTCAAAACTAGAATATACAATCTCATGGTTCATTTTCTCAAAAGGCAATTCCATTGCCTTCACTTGACCTCTTATGTGGCACTCAAGTTCTCCACATCATTGTGCTTCGTCTTCATCTTCTTTCCAATCCTATGCATCCTGAGACATCTGGTCAGAGCAGTTTTCTGTCCTTCCTTCCCCTCCAGCTATCCATCTAGCACTCTCTGCTCTGCCTCTCCCAGATGCCCAGCCTGCTCTCCTCTGCCCACAGCTCTGCCTAAACACAGGGCTCCACCTGAAGCCTAGTTCCAGAGACCTTAGGCTACTTTACTGGAATTACCTGTTTAAACAGAACATACGTGGAAGCCCAGCACACAGGTAGGTAAAACTAGGAGCAGAGGAGAGGAGGCAACTGGAAGTCCCCGCCCCTACTCGTGGTCTCACTATTATTTTCAGGTTGAGGGAGGAAAGCAATACAGTCTTTTGTGGAAACTACCAAACTACTTCCAGGGTGAACTCTAGCTCTTGTTCTTTGCAATTCTGCTGATTTAGAGACTCAAAGTAGATAGAGGAGAGGAGAAACAAATGGAGTTACATCATTTTGGGAGTTTCCTCCATCCTTCAGTCAAATTGAATCCAGGTAGTAATTGCCTGAATTTATACACTGTATGGCAGGGCCAAGAAACAGGTGATTCCCCTCCTCAAAGCCCAGGGAAGGAAAGGAACCCTAAGAAGATTTCTCAAATCATTCCAAAGTCCAGGCTTGACTCTACAGTATAGCCCCCTCTTTTTTTGGAGTTTGTGAACTCTCTGATCTGAAATCTCTGGGGCTGTGGAATCTCCAAGGTCTCTATAAAACCTATAAATAATCATAAAATATTATGGGCTATAAAATAATCATAAAAGGCAAGTGAATAAATGACAGGATTCCCAAGACTCAGCCCAGCAGGGCTAGTGCAGATACTGAGAAATGCCTGGGCTCGAGATATTCTACGGGTGCTACAATAAGAATGTGTGCATGTCCCCCAAATTCACATGCCAAAACTACTCCTCAGTGTACCTCAGTGTGCCAGTATTAAGAGATGGGCTTGAGGGAGCCTCTGTCCAACCCTTTGGCACTCCTATATGAGGACAAACAGAAGGCGCCATCTATGGGAGACGGAGCCTCACCAGACACTGACGTTACTGGCACTTTGGTCTTGGACTTGAAGCCCTCAGAACTGTAAGAAATAAATTTCTGTTGCTTATAAATTACCCAGTCTAAGGTATTTTATTTATCACAGCAGGAACAGACTAAGACAATTGGTGACTTTCCAAAGGATCTTACAAACAGAACTATGGGATGAGCTGTTGCATACGATCTCCAATATTGTCATCAATAATTCCTCCATCTCTGTGAGCGTTTCCTGTCAAGAAGTAGAGTCTATTTTTGTTTCCTTGATTCTGAGATGGTGTTGTGACTTGCTCTGACCAAAAGAATGTGTTAGAAGTGACAGTGTTCAGACCTAGTTGCTTTTGCTGTCTTGGAAGCCAGCTACCATGCTACCCAAAGCTCAGGCTAAGCTGCTGAGGAGTGACGGGCCACAGGAAAGAAGACCTGAGGATGAGAGGCCTCCTAGGACATTCAGCCACCAAATGCAGCCCTAGGAGTGACCTCAGTCTACACCAGCAGGAAAAAAGCATCCACCTGAGCCCAGTCAAATCAAAATTTTGAAAAACAAATCGTTGTTACTGTACCTCATTAAGTTTCAAGTATTTTGTTTCACAGCAATAGGTAAGTGAGATAATTACTATCAAGGGACCAGCAGGCAGAGGGAAAGAAATGAGCTCAAGCCAGGTGTTCCCTTCTAGGAGCTATGAAAAGATGTACTGTGTCCACAGTGATAGCCAGTGTACACCAGGCACCATCTGTATTCTTTTGTTTTCTGGTACTGAGGATTAAACACAGTCTTCACACTGAGCTATATTCCCAGCCCTTTTTACTTTTAGGCAGTGTCTTATTAAGTCACTCAGTTGCCCAGGCTGGGCTTAAACTTGAAATCACCCTGCCTCAACCTTCCAGAGTACTGGGAATACAGGCATATGCCCTCACTCCCAGCTCCCATTCTTTATTCTTTGCATGGATTGTCTCTCTTAGTCCTCATAGTGACTCTTTAGGGAAGGTTTTTGTATCGTGGTATTTTACAGATTAGAAAACTGAAGCACAGGGAGACTGAAAGATCTTTGTTCTTTAGATACACAGCCAGAATGTGAAGTTCCCAAAAACAATACTCGTGTCCACAAAATAATCAATAACGCTCACACCCACAAAATAAACACTCCCATCCATAAGGACGTAAGTGCTTAACAGGTGTGGCTGTCTTCCATTATCTCTGGTGATAGTGCAATAAGATGCAAAGAAGAGCAAGGGGCTAAATAATCCATTTCCTTACGTATCAGCCCTTAGATTACTGACTGAGCCATAAGTCATTTTAAAAAATGATTTAGAGTTGACATACCATCACAGCCCTATCCAAAGAAATAATATTGAAAATACATAAATAAATTCACTTTTTTTTTTAACCATCACCAAGTCCTTTAATATGTGCCTGGCTGTAAATGATACAGACTGTTAAAGGGCAGAATGAAAACTTTTACATCAATCATCATTTTAGCCAAAAATAATGAAGTATAGTCTGGAACTTTCTCTAAGGTTTTATCATTCAAGGCAATAAACTTAGTAGAAAAATAAAACCTTTTTGAAATTGTTTCTGACCCTTTAATGATTTTAATCCAAAGATTTCTGGAGAGCGCGAAAGCTATGGCTTAGATGGAGTCAGCCAAAATAAAGGACATTTTATATGTGGTTCTTAAAGTTTGCGGTATGAATGGTACAATCTTCTGCAGTCTATTTTCCTCTGCATGTATTATAACAAGACTGAAATTAGGGTGTTCTTTATCCTTTCTGCTAAAATGCATAGAACTCTCACCTACACCGTCAGAAACAAATCACGTGATCTTCACTTTTCAGGTGAGGAGAGCAGCTAGTGTGCAAAGGGCCAGGACCAGAGCCACCTAATGAATGGGGGTCACAGAACAGGAGGTGCAGCTCAGAGATCAGAACCCCTGGCTGGCAGCCCTGGAAAGCATGGGAAAAAATTCAAGAAAGGAAAAGTTTGTTTGTGTCAACAAAATGTGTGCTGGGGGAAAGAACTGTATCTACACAATTCCTGCCTCTCTACTTTGCATTTCCTGGTCCCTTCTCTTTCATGGTGATGCTTGCAAAATGAAATGAGTGTTTTAGCCACAAGTCTCCCTTTTCCTCAGTCAAGAACTTCTGCTCACCCTCTTCACGCAATGGCCTCATGTTCAGCTTCTTCCCAGCAGAAGTGTGGCTTTACATGTCCTTCCAATATGTATCTGCATCCGCTGTCCGACTCTTAGATGATGGATTATTATTCTAAAGTTACCACCAGCTTATTCCAAATCCTGTGTAATCCCCATTCTTTCTCTCTAAGCCACACCACACAAAACAGTAGTTGCTCTTGCATCCACATTGTGGTGGGGGAGGAGGCCAATCTATTTTAAAACATCAGACTTGGGCCCTGCATTGGGTATGATAGTGTGGATCTCATCTAAATGGCTCTCAATTTAATGTATGACAAGATGAAAATTCAGGAGATTCTTTTCATTTCCCAAAGATATACTTATTCTTTTGGGACACATTCATGGTTTGCTTTTCCATAATCATTTCTGACGTATTACTTATCAGACTCCAAGTTTCCTCAAAGAAGGGAATTAAATAGTCAGTCTCCATTAGAAATGCTATGAACAGCCAAACAATTTTAAAAGCATTTCTCTAGATATCACAAAAAGATACACGTTGTAGAATCATTGTTTCACAGTTCAGAAAATTACAAATTGTAATTATTAACATAATGGAATATAGGAATAAGGCAATGATTATAAATTATTATGCATGAAAAATAAAAGCTGTGCAATTCTTTGCACATAAGTAGCATCTTTACAAACAAGTGAAACCAATTCTATACACACACACACACACTCACAGACCCAAGACTCAAACCTCAAGTGGAATGAACAAAAATTCTTTATAGAAATTATGTGACATACTTTTGCACAGGCATCTCTAAATTAAAACGGTGGTTTAATATGGATACCACCTAGTGGTCTAGAAATAAGGCATCAACCAAAAGAATTGTACCTAAATTGTACTAAAAATAGAAAACGCACAGTTCACAGTATGTTCTAACATCTCTAATCCATGCTTGCCTGCTGCACAGATATTTCTGCAACATCAAGAGGAAATACAGAAAAACTGTTGTCCTGTCTCTTCTCTTAGTGGCTCGTTTTACAAATCAGTGATCCTTCCCACACTGTGTTAAAATAACCCTTAGCAAAGCTAGGTGCAGCCCAGCCTTCCTGAAATTTTTCAGAGCACTTAGAGTTTCCTGTCTCTTTGACACAGTACCCAATACCCACGACTTAGAGGGACAGAGTCTAACTTGACTCACAATTCCAAGGCAGTCAGTGTATTATCATTCCCTGACTCCAAGGCAGACAAGACACATCATGGCGTAAGGGACAAAACAAAGGTGCTTAGGTCATGGCAGCCAGGAAGCACAGCAGGGAAAGAGCACTAGAGGGGAAGGGGCAAGGAACCAGATAGAGTACCCAAGCCTGTGTCTCCATTGAGACCATTAAACTTAACCACCACATCTCTTCCTCAATGAAGCCAGCTTCGTGGCATTTATTTGAAAACTGCAACCACTCCCATACATGGGATCTCCTTACTCTGCAATTCCTTTTCTTGCTTTCCATAGCACTTATCTTCTAATAACCTTGAGAGTTGAGTCATTTGTCTGATGTATTATTTATTATTTGTCTTGCCCAATAAAATAAAAGAATCACAAGACCAAGGATCTTGGTTTATTTTGTTCACTCATAGATCCCATTTGTCTGGAACAGTGTCTCGTGGAAAGGTAACTCCCCAGACATGATGGTTGAAAGGAGGAAAAAAAGAAGATTTGTAAACGACTTAGATTTACCAGCACTTATCGTCCAGCTTCTGATTTGAAGCCGAAGATAACAATACAGCTGCTTATGTCGCTTGAGAAGGATTGTAAACTCAAAAATGGGTCAAAAACACTCAACCTAGAGGAAAATAGAAAGTACACAGAAAAACGAGGAAGAAAGCTGAAAGAGGAAAGTCAAGTCTAGCTCCTGTCTTCTTATTGCTGCTAATGGCAAACTCTCTTCTTCCTGTTAGCTGTTTCTGTTTCCCCTCAAGACAAAGTGTATTACATTCAGTGGAACTTGCAACAGCAATTACCATTTTTAAGCATATTCATTATTTTTGATGGGTGGAACCAAAGAAAAAGCAATGGTGGCACTTGAAGACAGATATTTTCCCCCAAGTTTTTCTGTTAATGTTGAGAAGAAGCAAGAAATATTAAAATAAACCTGAAAGTCAATATGGTAAACTTCTATTTCAGGCATGATAATATGAAATGAGTATGCATTTATTAATCCCCAACTTGCAGACTATTTTTAGGATTTTAAAAACACAATCACATTTTTCTTCTTCCTACTAAAATGACAAACATTAGCAAATATCTTAAACACTATCAGAATTAGCCCTTCCTTACCATATCCAGTGCAGTACCAGCCACACCATCAGACTTGGTGTTTGTAGTGGTTATTACTGTGGGTTAATTAATAAAGATTAAAAAACTACATAGAGACAGAAAAGGGAACATGTTAAAAATAATGGCGCTGAGATTCAATTAAGAAATTTTTAAAAAGAGGAAGAAAGATGAATCACAGAGTGAGAGAGGCAAGTAAAAGATTATCCAGCAGTTCTTGTTCAAATAGTTCAGGAGACTAAACCCTTCAAACATCACTCTCTATGTGGAGATAATCCTTGAAGGGGTGATAAGTGAGCGAGAAAAATGGAGGTGAGCCTGGTAGATTCTTTCAAAGCTCAAAAGCCAAATTTTATGGAGGAAAAATCATTTGATATAGATGGTCTGGGACTTTTTATTAAGTGCTAGTGAGAGCTGTTGCTCTGACAACTAACAATACTCAGCCCATAATTTGTTCAAGGAGCTGCAGCAGTCAAGAGACCAGGAGGGAGGGCGTTCCAAACTAAACAGAGGGGCCCTTAGCCTGTCCTGGAAGACTGAATAGCACCGTTAGCGCCCTCCTCGCTGAGCTGCCTCCCTGGCGATCAATATAAGGGTTATCAGGCTCCAGCATTTGTAGTTCAGTATGAAGAAATAAATGCTTTGTGTCTACCCATTCTCAAAGATGTTCAGTCCAAAGGGTGGAATTTCAAGCCACCAAACAACTTGCCATGGGGAACCAAAGGGTCATGGGTGCCAGAGGAGTGAGAGTTACCTACAGTCACTATGCAATGATGGATTCTTAGTAGTTCCTTTAGTCTTCCTGAATTCCTCCTTGATTTTTTTTTTTTTTACCTTGTCTAATCACAGTTAAAGAAAATAGGAAGAATGTTGGAGTGGGAGATGTTTCTTAGACCTCAGATGAGTCTCTCTCTCTATTTCTCTGGAGATTGAACCCAGGGACTTACATGTGCTAGGCAAACACTCTGAGCTACATTGCCAGCCCTTTTTAGTCTGATATTGAGACAAAATCTTGCTAAGTTGCTCAGACTGGCCTTGAACTTGCAACCCTTCTACTTCAGCCTCTCAAAGTAATGAGGATTACAGGCCTGTGCCAATAAGCCTGCCATTCCAAGAACTGCTGGTTCTGTGGTTATTTCTTTTCTTTTGCTTAGAAAAATAGCTTATTCTGGCTTATATGTAATTTTAACTGAAAGACCCAATAGTTTATTTTTCTACAAATTCTCAGAAATGCATCATGGGAGTGAATAAATCTGAGCTCTGATCTGACCTTTATCTTTACAATATAACAGGAGCACAATAATAATTTATAGGGCTCAGTCCTAAGTGTGACATTTCAATGAGCTGGGTAAATATCATTACCCAAAGCTAGCAGCTAGCATGGATACAAACCTAGAGGTAGGTGAGTGCACACATTTTCCAGAAGAGGATTGCTAATTTGATAGCGAGTACAGTCTGAAATCAGCAAAGGTTTCACTTAGCAGAATAGTGTTGGTTAACAACAGGTAATAGAATAAAAGCAAAACAAAGTAGGAGATGCCAGGGAGAGGCTTCCATTTATCCAAAGAACAAGAAAATCTCTAATCCAAGCTAAATCAGATTGATTGACTAAGCAGCAGCCCAGATGTATGAATAATCGCAGACTTAACCACTATTCTCTGAGCCACATAGGAAAGGTTAAGGAAACCAGGCATTATGCTCTACATGGAGAAGAGCCCTCCAGGAATTTGTGGATTAGGAAGGGGAAACATTGGGGAGGAAAGAACAAGGAAATGGGTTGACGGTTCTGTCCATCCAATAAACACAGAAATCATGGAAAACATTTAGCATCCGATCTCACTGTACTCTGGGAAGGCACATGTGCCCACCGCCAAGAGAGTCAAGTTCCTCCCTTCCCAAACTTCCACTGACAACTGGAGATCGACTTTTCTAGGCAATGGTATCACACTGGGACTCTGTGAGGAGCCTGAACTGAGTCCTGTTTTACCCTCCCTTCTTTGTAGACCGAAGCCTCTAGACTGGTGAGGAAGCAGTGAGCAGCACAGAGCACGGCTGATGCGGAGCAGACTCTTCATGCAGAAGGAAGTGTGGGAACCTTCGCGCTAGCTGAAAACACTCAACAGCTATATAATGTATTTTTCTTCCTATATTTGCCTATTTTATTGTATCACAAGAGCCATAGCTCCCCACCCACGCACCCCACATCTTGTCAGTTGATCCTGTCTCCACGGCAGAATCGCAATTCTCCCTGTACCACATCAAAATGACTAACAGAAAACAAATTCTCAAAAAATCAAAACTCTGTCTAAGAAGAATGCTAAAACAACAACAGCACCCCACAATGACATGCTTTGATAGAATCTGGCTCTGTGATAAGGAAACTGCTCTCCCTGGGTTCAGAGTTCCAGAGATTTTCTCCTCTCAGCTAACTGACACCCAACCACAGTTTCAAACATCGTGCTTGGGGGTGGTTTTAGAAATATTTAAATTCTGCTCTGGACTGAAACAAAAAAAAAATTGTTTTGTGTTTTGGGAAATGCATCCATACACTCATCTTGCCCATAACCAACAGGTTAAATACACACAAATGTCACTTGCCAAGAGTTCCAGCTGTTTACATTCTTACCCAAACATGTGAATAAAAACCGCAGGCAAAACAAGTACTGTCTCTCATATCTTTTATGGATTAACAAATAGCCCTTACCCTGCTGATGCCCGTTCTTAATTGGACTACGCTGTGAGGAGCAATTAAGCCTAAATGGCCACTCGCTGAGAGCTGGTGAAAGAAATGCTACTGCTGGAGGCATTTGCATTCTCCAAATAGGGCGCATATGCTTTGCTTTGGTGCCCATAAAGAAAGGAGGTTGACTTGTGTGTGTGTGTGTGTGTGTGTGTGTGTGTGTGTGTGTGTGTCTGTGTGTGTGGAGTGGGTGAGGGTGGGTGTGTTTAAAAGTGAAAAAGGAGCCATTGTTTCATGTACTCAGTGAAAATTTTTCAAGGAAAAATTTTAAACATTATATAATTTCTGCAACTTTTGTGCCTCTAAGAGATGTAGCAATGAAAGAGCTTTGTTTCTCTGTGACGAGTGAGCAGGCGTGGGAGAAAGGCCTCTTCCCTCCCTCCCATCCACTACCTCTCTCCATTGCATGGGCGAATGGCGGATCAGTACTGGTAAAATGAAGCGGAAAATGAGACAATTCCCTAGACACAAACAGAGCTCACCTGAATGGCATGTGACTAGGGTAGAGAAGGAATATTCAAAGGCATTATCTTGGTGTGTGTTTTCATTCTGGAAGATGAAAGAGAACCAGAAAGAGGTTAAAATAAGACTGACCAGCTCCTTGCAGCACAGAAAGGTCATTACTAGCAGCTCCCAAGATATTCTTCAACCACACGGACACACATATTGTTGAGTTTGTTTACTAGGATTTGTATCATTTTTATTTTTGTATGGGCAAGGAAACAGAGAAGTTAGAATTTTCTCCTGAGTTGTGCAGGATCCATATGAAAAGTTTCGTTATTTTGCTTAGCATAAAGAACAAATTCATTGCTTTTATAAACATTATCTTCATCAATAAAAAATAAATTTTAAAAGATCAGGGAGAACAATGAAAGGGGGAGATAACTTCAGATTCGACCACCTACAAATATCCATCATTAATATTCTCTGAACATCATTCTAACATTTCTGTATGTACACACAAGAAAAGGAAAGAGAGAGAGAGAGAGAGAGAGAGAGAGAGAAGGAGAGGAAAAAGGGAGAAAGATGGACTCAGAAGTCATTGTTAAATTAGGTCTCATGTTTGCAGCTGAATCTTTGAACTGGGTTGTAGACATGCCATGCAGTGTAACCCTGGAGTGGGCCAAGTCAGTTTCCAGAAGCATCATATTGTTAACATTTGCTGATCTTCTGTACAATAAACCCCTTCCCCTTCCCTGCCCAAATACTGAGCCAGCACTCAGTCCCTTTCTTATAAAACAGCTTATCTTTGCCAGCACCAATCATCATTCCTGGCTAACAAGTGATGAAATTACCAACCACTTCACCCCCAACTTGCAGTTCAAACACAGTAAATACAGCTGCCATTTTGTAAAACCTCTGAGCACATTTTTAAGACAACTCAAATCTGCATTTTCCCAGAGTGCAATTCTAATTAACCCCAAATAAATGCAGTTTTCTTTATTCTTGACTAGGTTGGCTTTATTCTTGATGACATATTTTAATATTTAAAACATACCTCTTGATGGCAAGGCAGAGAGGGGATTCTGTCCTGTGTATATTACAGATATTGGAAGGAAAATCTTTCTCTCTGCCCACTTATGTTCAAACAGTAAAATGGTAGGGAGCCTGAAAATCAAGTGATAATTATAGATTAACGGGAGAAATTTTTAAGTGTATTCACATGTTCATGAGCACTTGGTAATGAGGAACTTGCTACATAGCCAGAGGTTCCATTTATATACACAACAACCTGACAAATGTCAGGGTAAAGTTGGGCTTCCAAGAACAGTTATCAGGCTTTTTGATAAAAGCTAAGTCTTCTCAAAAACAAGAAACTCCCTTGAAGAGGGTCCCTGGAAGATATATTTTTAAAAGGCTCTGCTTAAGTTTAAATGTTTCTTAAAGTGTTACTTAAGTAGTGTTTCTGCAGCTACTGAGTGTTCCCATCTTTTCAGTTTGAGATACTTTTCAAATCCCTTTGGTGGACTATTGTATTAATCAGCTCCCCTATTGCTGGACACAATGCTCCATTTACAATTTAAGGAAGGAAAGTTTAATTTGGCCCATATTTGAAGGAGACTCAGTTCATAATTGACTGACTGCAAGACAAAAGCATTATGGCTGAAAGACAGCAATACATACTACAATAGCCACTTTGGAATTACTATTGGCTTGTTTTGAAGTCTTTTATTGTATTCATTGTTTTGTCTTTATTGTTTGTGTTCTATTCTGTTCTGTACGAATTTTACTATGTCCGAAGGTATCTGCAGCTATTCTGAAGACAACAAAAGGAATTATTGGTAACTATTGTTGATTTCATAAGGTTTTGAAGTCCTGTATCACTTAAACTTGTTTATTTTGGTTGGTTTTAATGTTTTATTTTCCTTGGTTTTACCCTCTTTAAACAAAACAAACAACAAAAAAAACCATTATGGCCAAAGGATGTGGTGAAGCAAAGCTGGTAACTCATGGCTTGGTGAAGCAGAGGAAGGGAATAACGCCAGGGAGTAAGTGGCAAGGACCCAGGCGGAGACACCCTAGCCCAGGCCTCTACAACACACTCAGACACACCCACAAGTGGGCTCCACCAATCCCCAAAAAGGGACCCCAAATCCAATCAAGTTGACATGATCAAGTTTAACTGGCAAACGTATTAATCTCTTTGTAGAATTTTTAGCTGCATCTCTAGCCCCTATTCACTAGACACCAATAGAAATCTCTCTTCCCTCCATGTGACAATAAAAATAACTGCAGGCATTTTTTACTCCAGACATAGCCAAATTTTCCCCAGGGAAGGTGAAATAAAATTCCCTCTAGTTAAGAACAACTACCCTAAGGTTTAAAAAATATAGTTAAGGGAGGGAAAAGAACACTAATAGATTAAAATCATGTTTAATCACATAATTCCATTTTTAATAACTGTCTATTGACTTATCATGTAAGATGCTGCCGATGTCTAACTAAGATTCTGCTGTGGGATTGAAATTCTTCCCTGAGTCAAACTGAGATTCTACCCTAGGTCTAACTGCACTGAGATAAAGAGATCCAGAAAAGATATCAAGCCAGAGCATGCAGGTGATAATGGAATAACCCATACTCCAGATATTTAAGTGAAATGATGCATGATTTTCCTTGAGTTTGGGGGGAAGATAGAAAATTTCTCCTCAATCTTCCTAAGCTCATAATTGTGACATAACTCCTTGTATCAGTCAGTGCTTACCAGAGAAACAGATCTGATGCAAGATATACAAATATATTTACAATGGTGGCTTACAATGGTCACCCGCAGAGTCAGGTCTGGAAGAGTGTGGAAGGTCTATTTGCACACTGGAGACCCAGAGCTTCCAGTTAAAGGCCTGGAGCTTGGTGTAGTGTCCCAGGAGGGTCTGCAATGGAAGACTACATAGTCTGTGGTGGAAGGCACCTTCTGGTCTCTCACAGTGTCAAGTGTCTATGGGATATAGGATAAGCCACTTCAGTAGTACCCTAAGGAGCAGGTTGCCAAGCAAAAGAATCACAGCAGCAAAATAATCCAGAAAAGCACACTACAGAATACTCCTTGGAATACATCAGCAGAGGAAAGAACCAAACTGGAATCCAAATAGACATTGCCAGAGCAAAACTTGCTTGTCTGCACAGGAGAACATCCTTAACTGACCCCAAAAGACTTCACACATGCATCTGTTGGGAATATTACATTTGGGTCTCTGTTGCATGGAATGACTCAACAGTAATACCAAACTAAAAAATCAGCCTGGCACCGCCCAAGTGACGCTCAACCAATTTCCCGCTTTTTCTTCTCACTATAATGCACCAGAAGAGAAAGAGTCTCAGAAGAAAATGGGTATAAAGAAAGAGAGGAGAGAAGGGAGAAGAATCTTTGCCTCATATGAGTGCCCAAACTTCAGGTGGAAGGAAAGAAAATGAAAGTTAAACTGAATATGCAATATTTTATGGTTTGGATGTGTCCTCTCCAAAGGCCCATGTGTCAGAAGTTTGGTCCCCAGGTTGGTGCTATTAGGAGATGGTAGAACCTTTAAAGGGAAGGGCCTATTGGGAGGTTGTAGGTTATTAGGAACAGTCAGTATGAGACTCCAGATCATTCTTTTTTCTCTTTTTTATTCCCCCACCATGATGTGAATGTTTTTAGTATGCCCCTACCTTTCCCCATGACGTTCTGCATATCCCAACCCTGTTTAGGACTAAAAGTAATAGGTTTACCCAATGATGAATTAGAACCTCCAAAGCAAACCTTTCCTCTTTTTCAAATTTATTACATCTAGTGTTTTCTTATAGTAACAGAAAGCTGACTAATATAAAATAAAAGAAGCCTCACTGGATTTTGGATGCTCAAAATTATTGGAAAAGTGATGATGGCAGATCAAGATTTATTAAAAGATTAAGAAAGGAAGATTTAACTGAGACAGTTTTCAGACAGCGTTGGAGAATGTTATGGTTTATGTCTGGATGTTCCCCTAAGACTCATGCAATCATAGGGCTTTTTGGGGAGTGACTCAATCTAGAGTGTGTGGTGCTGGGATTAAGAGCATGTTACTGTAAATCACTCTTATGACTGGTTTGGCACAGTTCTGGCTAGGATTAAGCGTGTGAATGCTACACTTACCCTAGGTCTGGCAGTCTGCATACAATATAAGGGACAGAAAAAGTCTTGCCTCTCCCTGGTTACTTTTGCTGCATTGTAAGTGCCATGAACTATTCTCTGCCATGGGCCACTCTACCTTGGACCCAGTCAATTATGGACTGAAACCTCCACAAACTGTGAGCCAAATATACTTTTTCTATTATGGATTACAAACTGGTGGTCAACTTAGCACCAGCTGAATTAATTCAGTTGGTGTTGAGTAAAGGTGGGCCACCTGAAGAAAGTTGCCAGCATAAATAGAGATGTGGAGAAGAAGAGCAAGGTGTTGTTGGTTCTTTCAAGAGTTGCTGTTTTGAGCCAATGGTTCTTCTGGAGGTGTTTGTCATGCTGGCTTTCCCAATATGAATTCGACCATTATTGTTGGAGGAGCTCAGGACCTCATCAATGAGAGTGGCTGTGGTTCACATTGCAGGAGCTCTGCTGCTCACATTGTGCATCGCTTCCTGGCTCCGGAGGGGAGGCTGTGTACTGGAGAAGCTTGTCACGCTGGGCTTCCTGACCTGTGCTCGATCGTTCTCCATTGTTGGAGGAGAGTGGGACCTCGTTGCCATTGGGGATGGCTGTGGTGCTCTTCAGGGCAGCCCCGCTTCTTATTTTGTGCTTGACTTCTCAGCTCCCGTGTAGAACCCTCAACCCACTGCACAGCTCCTTCACCCCGCTGGCATAGACTTCCTAGTTCCACCGCTGACCTTTGGCCTTCCCGGCACAGAACCGTAAATAGACTGGCGTGAGTCCTTACTGTGGGCTCTTAGATTTCCAGTTGAATTTATGGGAGGCATTGTCATGTGTTTTGGGTCTCTAGTGGGACTCTTGCAAGATATTGCTGTGGGATCCAGGCCCTCGGCTAAATATCTTGGGTCTTAGTGTTGTGGATAGATATTCCTGCACTTTCTCGTGTTCAACTCTGGGTGATATCATAAAACAGTATTATAAACTCTGTGTCCTGTATGCAGTTGTTCTCCCTGTAACCCCTGACTACAACATTCCCCTTTAACTTCGGGTTCAGGCATTTTGTCTCAGCAAGGAGAGAAAGGTAACAAAGACAGAGAATGTGGATGAAAGATTATTGTATTTGTGAAATTCAAATTGAAATCATTTGTAAACTGGTTACATTTGTTTCGAGCTATCTCTTGATCCATTGGCTTAATTGTCTTCAAAGATCCCTATTTAATCAGCTTTTCCCTGCTGTGGCTGAATACCTGAGACAAACACTTTAAAGGAGGAAAGACTTTTTTTAGCTGAGAAAGTTTCAAAGAATTCAGTCCATGGCCATCTGGCTCCGTTGCTTTTGGGCCTGTGTCATGGTAGACATGGTGTGCAGAAGGGCATGGTAGAGAAACTCTGTTCCCTTTGTGACAGCCAAGGAGCAGAAATGGTGAGGAAAAAGTCAAAGAGGAAGGGGCCAGGAATAAGATACAGTCCCCAAGGCCACATATCCACTATCTACTCTCTTCAATCAGATTTCACCTCCTAAATTCCATCACTTCTCAATAGCCCCATTAAATTCCCTCATCATCCCATCACCTACTTAAATCCCACCTCTAAACACATGAGACCTTTGGGGAACATTTTAGATCTAACTCATAAAACTTCTATGTCTGTATTACCTAATTATTTGGATTATTGAGATTGCATGCTGCCTTTACACTTGAACTTGCACATTTAGTAAATTATTTAGCGATGCTTTGTTTCCTTCAGAATTTTGTTGGCATTCCTTCACCATCTTTTTTGGCATTGAGCATTGCTATGAAAAAAATCTAAAGTTGGCCAAACTTCTTCCTTATTTGTGATTTAATTTCTTCCCTTCATGGCCACATAAATCTCTCCTATTTCATATTCAGCAACATTTTCAGAATATGACTGAGTGTTGATTGTGTTCTGTCAATCTTTACTAGATCCTGCTGTTTCTCTTTAGTGTGCTGATTCAGGTTTTTATTGCAAGGAATTGTTGTCTTTTATATTATTGAAACCATTTCTCTTCCATCTGTTCCATTCTTTTTCTCAAAAATGTCACTGAGTTTATGTTGAATCTCCTTTGTTTTTCTTCCATATCCTGTACTTTGTTTATAATCTTTTATGTTTTTTTTTTCCATTTCATTTTGGGTGATATAGACAAACCTGCTATTATATACATAACTGTGTTGTTTGTCACATTTATGCTCTCTATATTGTTTTCCCTTTCCACTTCTCTAAGTTCCTTCCCCATCTTACTCTATTACCTTTTCGTTTTTTTCTGAACCTTTCTGTTTCTTCTTTAAAATACTTTTTCAGAGTAAAATTTTTGTTATGAATAACCTTTTGAAGACTTTAGGGTAAAAATTCTCTGTATCCTTTCTCTGATTCTGTAGAAAATTATTTTTGTGGTATGTTTTACATTCATCTTTTTAAAATTGTTTCCTTCTTCCACACTTCACACTCCACTTACTTGGCAGTCTATCCATAGAGATCCATTGTGATTATCAGTCATCTTTGACTGGCTTTAAAAATTCTTTAAAAATTATAACTCATTCTTTTTTTTAATTTAATTTTATTTTTTATTTTTTATTTAAG